>CAUYQU010014303.1:0-11016 GCA_963574635.1 Cheracebus regulus | reverse complement strand
GATTCACTCTAATGACTGTTTCTTTTGCCGTGCAAAAGCTGTGGAGTTTTATTAGGTCCCATTTGTCTATTTTGGCTTTTGTTGCCAATGCTTTGGGCATTTTGGTCATGAAGTCCTTGCCTACGCCTATGTCCTGAATGGTTTTGCCTAGATTTTCTTCTAGGGTTTTTATGGTGTTAGGTCTTATGTTTAATTCTTTAATCCATCTGGAGTTAATTTTAGTGTAAGGTGTCAGGAAGGGGTCCAGTTTCTGTTTTCTGCACATGGCTAGCCAGTTTTCCCAACACCATTTATTAAACAGGGACTCCTTTCCCCATTGTTTGTTTTTGTCAGGTGTGTCAAAGATCAGATGGTTGTAGATATGTTGTGTTGCCTCCGAGGCCTCTGTTCTGTTCCATTTCTTTTCAGTAATTTTCTTGAGTCTTATTTTTTTTTCTTTCAAATAAACTATGAAAACATTTTATCAAATGGAAGTATTAGCATTCTGATTGGATTATGTTGACTTATAGACTAATTTAGGAAGTGTTAATATCATAGAGTTTTTTTATCCAAGCACAAGATGCATCTTTTCATTTATTAAGTCATCCTTTATACTCTTCAGTGGACCTTGTTTATTTCATATTACCATTTTTTGGTAAATTATCCAAAAAAGTTTTTATTTTCATTCCTCTGTTTTGCTTTCATAATTTTGTTGTTGCTATTGTGTAATGGGATACATTTCCTGTTACATTTCCCATGATAGTATATAGATGTTACGTATGACCTGGACTGTATGCATTTGTTTCTTGCTAACCATCTTACAGAACTCTCTTGTTCCAACAAGCACTGATTTGAAGACATTATTCTGAGCCAAACAAGAAACTATGGGCTTGAGATTGCCTTGTGTTCTCTCTGAAGCCTTAAGTATATATTCAGGTTCCAATTCTCTTATCTATAAAGTTATAATTTTAATGGAATCTACCTAAGGATATTAGGAGCATTACATTTGATAAAATATGCAGTGTAATTTTCATAGCGATTTTAAGTGTTCAATAAATGTTAGTATAAATAAGTAGGCATGATTCTAATAATTTTTTATGATTCTTATGGAATATAATCACATAATGAAACCGGGTATATTGTTCTGTCATTTATAATCTGCTGTTTAAATATATTTAAGCAACATTCACTGATAGTGGTGGAAATGAGCATTTTAATCTTGCTCCTGACAGTACTGTAACAGCTTCAAGTTTTTTACCATCACACATAGTGCTGCTAATTGCTTTAAGATTTATATTTTCAAAATCATATAAATAATGCGTATGTACTTTCACAAAAGTTTTTTCTTTCTTTATTGGGAATGTATAATTTATAATCCTTTCATATCTGTTAACTTGATCTTTCCTACTCCAGATTACAGCAAATTGTAACTATTATTGTTCTTGTTTCAATTTGCTTGATATTTCAGATTTTGAAATAGTAAATAATGATAATTGCAACTAGTCTGGGGTTTTATTTTTTGTGATGTCACTAATATTGGATTTGTAATAAAACATATATATATATATATATTTGACAAATTTTATAAGGGGGGCTCTGGAATAGTTGAAATCACATAGAAATATTTCATGCTTCTAGCTAGGTTTTCCTCTTAAAGCTAACTAAACCTGGCACTAGTTTCTGTGATGATTATTTAACAATTTTTTTAGTTTCTTCGGTGGTTATTTAGATTTTTCTATTTCTCCTCTGGCAAACTTAGTTTTACCTGTATTTGCTGTATTTTCCTAGAAGAGCACCCAAATCATCCAAATTTTCAAATTTGTTAGCATGAAATTTTACTTACTAATCTTTATTATCTTAGTTTCCTCTTTATCAGTGATTGCTTCTCTTTTCTCATCTTTAATTTGCTGTCTTAGTGTTTTTCTCTTCCCCAACCCTTCCTTTCTTTACATACAGAGCGCTGAACCACCTAATGAACAAAGACCTCAACAAATGCAGCTTTTTCAAGTGCCAATGCTCTAAAAAAGCCAACAGACAAAATATAAAATTAGACTTCAATAAAAGTACTTCTACATAGTACTAAATTCAGGACCACCTTTTAAAAGAACGGGCTTCAAAGTTAAAGGGCTCTGACTCAAGTTCTTGGCTCTGGCAGTTATTGTTATGTAACACTGGTGAATTAAGTAATCTCTCTAAGCCTCAGTTTTCTTTTTTATAAGTTTAGGATGGCAATATACTTATCTAATACAGCTGCTTTTTGATTTAACCTAAATTCATAAAAGATGATTAGCGTAGTGCCTGAACAGGCAGGCAATTAACTTTAACTTCCATTTTTATAATAAATGTGATTATTTTTTATTCTAATGATAACTAACTTGCCACAGTGGTAGGAGAGGAGAGGATTCTTCTTCACAAGTAACAATTTAACTAAAATAATCAAGCATGAATCATAATAGAAAATTACAAAAGCTAATTTATGAGACATCTGCTCTGTGACCTCATAGCTATGTGGCCTTAAGTTACTTATACCTGATGGATTTATTTCCTTATATGTAAAATAATTGAGGTAATACAAGAGGTTCCAAATTCTAGGAATAGAGTAGATGCTCAAGAAAGGTTAACTTCCTTCTTTTAGGTGGACGTATAAATGAAAACACTCTCATCCTTAAAGAGTTGGGGATCAGGCAGATGCAGAATGGGTTTGTTCAGAGTCACCTTCTGCTAACTTTCTCCACTGTGAATCAAAGGAAAATGTCTAGTTCAATCCAGTCACAAGAACATTTGATGAAAACCCAGTCTCTGATGCTAGAAGGGAAATCTACAGTGGCAAAACACCAAGGCTCCCCATACTAATGTCAAAATGGACTCACTCCATTTCAGCCTGGGCCTGCTAGAAGCAGCTTTACGTAAGACTTCAACTAATATCCTTGGTCACTGTCACATGCTCACCTCTCTGACCATGTTTCATCTTCTGGTATTATCATGTCTACACTGCTATGCTACTTCAAAAATCCATTTTCCCACTGTTACCTTCACCATCAACCTCAGTTGATTCTATTTATTTGACCTGAAATCTTCATTCTATTTATTTAAACCAATCTCACCTTCATTCACCTTTCCCTGCATGCTCTCTGCACCTGCATTATTTAAGCAAAATCTGGTTCTCCTCAGAGATCAGTTTTCTGCCACAGCCTTCTCAGTTGGTGACTTCTCTTCTACACCGTAGTTCTTTGCCCCTTCATGTTCATATACAAAATTGCTCTTCTGAATTTTATGGCTGCTATCCTGGCTGCTTGACTATGTTCATTCCCATATTCACTGAATGTCTTGACAGAAGCTTCCTACTCCTCCGTTCACCTGCCAAACACAAAGTGTACCCACACTGTAGATGTATACGCTCCAAAGCCCTTTGTCTTTAGCTTATCATCTCACTCCACACCCTTTACCTGCACACTACATATAATCCCATGTCTCCAACTATCATCTATAGCCTCATGGTCCCTTAGTCTATTTCTATATTCCACACAGTTTGAGCTCCAGACTCTATAGATGTATTTTACAGACAGCTCACATTCAAAGGCTGAGGTATGGATTTAAGCCATCTCCACATCTTTATCCATTTATCTCAGTGACTGTGTTTACTACCTGTAGTTTCCTCATTCTAAACAGCAAATGTCATCCTGATGGATTCCCTCTTCCTTCACTTTCCAAATCTGAGCAGCCACCAAGTTCTGAGAACTGCATTTCTCAAATCTATCCACGTCACTCACCCCACTGACACTGCCTTAGCCTAGGCTCCGATTTCTCATAAATATTGCTACCATGTCCTTTCCACTGGCCTTCTCACTTCCGATCTTAGCTGCTTCAAATCTATTCCCCACAGTGCTGTGAAGATTCCTTCTAGAACTCTAATCAGGTCATGCCATTTTCTCCCTTAAAGTTTAATGACTCTGCAAAGTTTCTGAGAACATCTCAAGCTCCTTAGCATGGACTAAAAGGGCCTTTACTAACTGGCCCTCCTTCATAACTCACCAGACTCCTACACTTCAGTGATTGATTTATGTGTTCCCAATATGTGAAACACCTCACCTCTAGATTATTCAATATGCCAACTGGCATTACTCTAGACCATGTCTTCCTACTCCTCCATCCCTTCATAGTCCCTCTCTCCCATCCAAATCTTGCCAATTCATCTTTCAGTGCACAGGATGAATGTTTTGATATTTCTCAGGGAGCTCTGCCCAAAGCTATCCACATCCTCATCTAGACCACTGCCCCAGTTTGGGTTAAATGCCCCTCATGATAGCTCACCTAGAACTCTGTGCTTCATTCTGGGATAGCAGTTACCAAGCTCTATTGAAATCGATTGCTTACTTAACTGTGCCACAAACAGTCCCCTCAGTAAGTCTAAACTGTCAGTGGATTGAAGTTAGAAGCTTTGGCTTTACTCATGTCTAAAACCCTAGTGTAATGCTTTCAATTGGGTACATAAATATTTGACAAATGAAAGGAAGAAGAGAAGAAAATGGAAGGAGGAGGCAAAGCAGGGAAGGAGGCTGGCTGTCTGGAGCAACTGAGGTATCCAGATAATCTCCCATAGTTCCTGTAAACATATCATACTTGTACAGGCAGGTCCTGATCAAAACTATCAGGAAAGATCAGGCACACCATGTATATTTAGGATAGAACAAAAATGTCTAGCAGGATGTTTTGGTAGGTTTTTAAAAATCTACCAAAAAAATTGTCAAATGTTTGGTAAGTTACCAGGATGGTTAATTATAAGTAGGTACTTTATCTGGTAAACAAGGTTGGCTATCACTTTTACCATAAGATACATGGTTCAATATATGATACATATGACTCCAACATGATTTTTTATGTATATCTTTCTATTCAGATTTAATTCTTACAACAACACAAGGCAGCCACACTATTATTATACCCATTTCATAGAGGAGAAGCCTGAGGCAAGAAAAGATGACATAACCTTCCCAAGATCGCACTGACAGGACAAGAGTTTGTACCTAGAGAGTCTCTTTTTTTTCTGAAACAGGATCTCTGTCACACAGGCTGAAGTGCAGTGGTGCTATCACAACTCACTGGAACCTCAACCTCCCATGCTCAAGCTATCCTCCCACTTCAGCCTTTTGAGTAGCTGGTGGGATCACAGGCATGCCCTGCCACAGCCAGCTAATTTTTTGGCTTTTTAGTAGAGACAGTGTCTCACTATGTTGCCCAGATTGGTCTCGAACTCCTGGGCCCAATATATCCTCCCACCTCAATGTTCCAAAGTGCTGGGATTACAGGCATGAGCCACCATGCCCAGCCAACAGTCTGACTCTTCAGCTCATACTCCTATTATGTGGCACTGTCTATATGTCACTCTTAATTACAGTCATTCATGTTGAATCACTTTCCATTACTGAATTTAGCAATTCTTTGCAGAAGAAACAAAAAGCAACACACACACCCCCACACATGCACAATCAGCTTAGAACTGTAGGGGCAGTATAGGCATTTTTAATGTTTAGAGCAGGAGTTTGGGTAAGGAGGTCTAAGAATTATGGCCAAAGTATTCAACTGAGAGAAGGAGTTGGGCCTCTTACTTTCCTGCCAGATAACATCCCAAATATGTATTATTCTTTAGAGCTACTCAAGATCTGAGCTTAAATGAATGCTTGCCTCCTCACCCTTCCCGGTTATGAGCCAAGGCATAAGACATCATCACTCTTGGATCCCCGCCCTCCTCCCAACTTCCAAACAGCTACTCCAGCTTCTAAGATTCTACATTAATTTTACTTTAGTTTGTGTCTTTCTGTGCTGCTACAGATGAACAAGAGGTACTATTTCAAAGAAATGGCACCTGACCAATTTTTTTCCTCTGAATACAAGCAAGCTCATCCAATTGTTCCAGATCCATTATTTAATAGCTGATTAAATGGAAGATGATCCATTTTTGCAGCTGATTTGTAAAATCTGTATTGCATTAATAAGTTGCCTTTAAATAGTCTTTCTTTTGTTAATGGAAGATACTATATTCCTCAAATGTTTGCTGATGTGCTACAGATTTTGGAGACCATAAAGCACTTATAGTTTCCCAGGATCTTCTTAATTAACCTAGTGGCTCATTCAGTATAAATTCGACCAACTCCCTGACCCCTTAAAAATTCTAGTACATACATAGTATAATGCATAGAATAATTATTTTGGAAAACACTGGAAAGCTGAAAACAGATATTTAAGAATAAAGACACACTTAAGTAAACATTGAACATACAAAGAGATTAACAACAAATTCAGTTTTAACTTTAAATGTCATATGGTAAGCATTAAATAATTTTGCTAGCCTTCTTTGCATTACATTATTTTTCTTTTTTCTAAATCATACTTTGGTTTTCCAAAGATTTGGACTTCTTTCCCTCCTTGTGTATGTACTCTTCTAAGGATTCTGTGGAGACTCATAAAAATGTTTTCTTGTATCCCAGATGGCTCTCTTCTTTTGATTTTTATTTTTTTTTAAAGGCAGTACTACTTAATAACTGATAGTTAGCAACTCTTCTATGGAGTGGGCTGTTTTTTGTGCTTAACAGGGAATGCAATTCTCCAAGGAACGATGCTTAAGAAAAACACAACAACTGCCTACTCATATCATAGTAGCCAACTCTCTATTAGCAAAAGTTGGAAGAGTTCTTATTAATGAATATCCAACAAGATGTTTAAATTGAGTAGATATAGCTATATATACACACACATACTTTAATTCATGACACTGATTAGGTTTGTCAATACTTTTTTTTTAATGCATCGGAAAATTCAGAAATAAATTTAAACTATGAGTTAAAATAGGGCCAGATTTTTTTAAAAAACTATTTCCAAGCACTTGAACCACAGTTTCAAAGGCCCAAATCTCCTTTACCATAGCAACAGGACAGGTCTGGTTGATAAGATTCCTATCCCAGGACACATCACACAAAACCAGTCTCATTAACCTGTGTCGCTTTTTTTTTTTAACTTTATTAAGTTTATTTCATATGTGCATTTTTGTGTGCCACATATCCTATGTCTGTCCTCTATTACTGCTGTATCCTAATATTCCATACGTACTTAAAACCAAATGCAGCCTGGAGTTCCATCTTTAAAACTAAATAGGCATTTTGGACAACATATTCTTAGCAGTGGGACCTGAACAACATTTAACAAACATGGTAGGGAATGTTCTTACTTTGCATTACAAAAAGGACAGCCATATATTAACTGTTGCTAAAATGAAATAAGAAAATTTGTAACAGCCCATCAATGATATACTGGATAAAGAAAATGTGGTACATATACATAATGGAATACCATGCAGCCATAAAAAACAATATTATGTCTTTGGCAGGGATATGGATGAAGCTGAGGACCAGTATTCCTAGCAAACTAATGCAGGAACAGAAAACCAAATACCACCTGTTCTCACTTATAAGTGGGAACTAACTAATGGGAACACATGGACACATAGACGAGAACAAAACACACTGGGGTTGATTGGAAGGTGGAATTTGGGAGGAGGGAAAGGATAAAGTAAAATAATTATTGGTTTCTAGACTTAATATATCTGGTGGTGAAATAATCTGTACAACAAATCCCATGACACAAGTTTACCTATGTAACAAACTTGCGTATCCTGTACATGTACCCCTAAACTTAAAGTTTAAAAAAAGCTGTTTAAACTGTTTTCTTAAAGAGACTTCCTCCACTGCCAGAGAACTTAGTCTTCTGATCAGTCACCTGGAAGCAATTTTTCACGTAACTGATGGACTTGGCTTCCACTTTGGGAGGAGAACCATCTTTTCCTAGACTTCCTTACAATTTTGCTTTAATATCTTCTACAGAACTGGGTCTTTTTGTGTTTCAGGAGTTTTCCCTTTTTTTTTTTAAATGATTCTTGACTTTTTGATCTTAGCTTTGATGGTTTTAAGTATTTCCTTTCTATTTTGACTTTTGTGCATTTTTGGCAGAAATATCTTCTACAGATTTCTTCACTGAAATTTTGTCTTCAGTTTCCTCATCATCAAAATCATCTTCATTATGATCACCATCTTTACCAGCATCAAGTTTTACTTTTTTCAGTGGAACATTGTTAGCACCTCCAGGGGAAGATCACTTTCCAGATACAGTTAAGAGTTTCACATTCTCCTCTGCTTCCTGATTCATCTTCCTCCACAGCTACTAATACACACAGCCCCTGAACCACACTTGAACCGTAAGACCATGGGTGGTGTTATTTCAAAGCCCACAAGGAAAACTGTTGGCCGTACAGACATTTTCAAAGTTGCCAGTGTTACTTAATTGGACTGCCTTCATAATTTGCTGCCTCTTTCAGTAATGTGCAATTCATCTTTTGCACAGGGCCCTAAACTGACCGTTTTTTTTAATTGTACTTTAGGTTCTGGGGTACATGTGCAGATCACGCAGGACTGTTGCATAGGTACGCACATGGCAATGTGGTTTGCTGCCTCCATCCCTCCATCACCTACATCTGGCATTTCTCCCCATGTTATCCCTCCCTGACCTCCCCACCCCCCTGCTGTTCTTCCCTTGGCCACCCGCAACAGACCCAAAGTGTGTGATGCTCCCCTCCCTGTGTCATGTATTTTCATTGTTCAACACCTGCCTATGAGTGAGAACATAGATAACTGGTATTCATTTTCATCATTATCCACCTTAAAGTGATCATCTTTGCTGGCCTTTAGTTCACAACCAAAAAGATCATTCTGAGGCCTCAGGGGGATTCTTTCCATATCCATTGAATCTTCCATGCGGTGGTGGCACTCAGGTGGGAGAGAAGGCGAATGGAGATAAACAACTACTGCTCCAGAGAACAACTGCGCAAGACAGAATCACACCAGGGCTTAACCTGTTGTTTTTTTTAATAAGCTATCCACTAATCATCTGTAGATGACAACATAGTTAAGCTGTCTGTTCTGGTTATGGACTGAGCTGTATCCCTCCAAAATTCATAAGCTAAGGTCCTAACCCCAGAACATCAGAACGTTACTGCTTTTGAAGACAGAATCTTTAAAAAGGTAATTTAGGCAAAATGATGTTCTATGAGTGGGTCCTAATCTAATATGATTGATGTCCCTCTAAGAAGATGTTAGGATACAAATACCAAATATGCACAGAGGGAAGACGATGTGAAGCTATAGAGAGAAATGGCCATCTACAAGCTAAGGAGTTAGGCCTCGGAAGAAATCAAAAGTATTAACACCTTGAACTCAGCCCCCAAAACCGAAAAAAAAAAAATTTCTGTTGTTTAAGGCATCCAGTCTATTGTATTTTGTTATGGCAGCCCTGGCAAACTAATACAGATAGGTGTCTGGTTCACCAGATTCCTATCTCAGGGGTTATCACATAACCAGTGATGTTATTATTTTCCTTAATCACCTAGTTGGCTAATCATCTGTAATTGATAATACAGTTAAGCTGACCTTGAACACATAGCATACTTGCAGCTTCAGACAAAGGGACTGTGTAACAGGAATCAGCAAAATATTTTGAAGATCAAGAACTAATCTCTGTTCACCAGTTAAAATTTTCTTAACATAACCTTAGCTGAAAACCACACAAACGAGAAAGAAAAAAAAAGCCATTCATTCTATTTTCATTGAGAATATTGTCAATAGGAATATGGGCAACATCTTCATTTTAATCTAGGTTTTCCTATTTCTTACAGATTAATTTTCCTTTAGTCTTGATATATACACAAGGGCTTGTGTGGGAGTCTCTTGTCTTATAGGGTCTTCTAAGTATTGCATGGGTATACTGCATTCCCCTCAGTAATAACTAAGACAATTGTTACTAATTATAACACTGTATTTGAAATGGAAAGTTCAACTCTTATAAAGAAGGTATTTTCAGCATCTTAGAGGATAGCAAACGTTTTGGCACTGTAAAGTAAAATCCACCTCAGTCACTCCTGTATAATTGCTTAGTGTAACCTATTAGCAGTATTATGAAAAGAAAATGTGTAAGCCCATAAATACTTTGTACCTTGGAAATTCATTGTGAAAGTGGTTCAGTGAATCTTGAGAGACCCCTATTGACTTTTTCAGGTATCATGAGAAATCCACCAGTGTTTAACATACACTTTGTCTGCATTCCCTTGTGCTTGCAAGCACTTGTGTAAGTTATGGGTGCTTGCAATCAGGAGTCATGTCTTATTTGTCTTTATCTTTGTTTCCTGGAGCCTACTACATAGCCCATTGCCATTAGAAATTCATTAAATTATGTTGGTTAGAAGAGAATTACTTACAATTAAGAGGCTCCACACTGAGACTAGGTTAAATGTATGAGAATTTATAGAAAAGAAACGGGGACTTTTCAGTTCCAAGAGCAGAAATAGAGTTGGGTATCAGATTCAGCTGAAACCTGGGAACTGAATACTGTCAAGGTTCTTCCTCCATCTCTCTTCTTGCCACTTATCTTTCATTTATACCCTCTCTGTCCATTTCTCTAGTCCATACAAAAGAAAACATGGCTGCTAGCAGGAACCAAGTTTTAAATGCTGCAGTTTTTCACCATGTGTAGAAAGCCTGCTTTGATTAGCCTCCAGTCCAGATTCTCTAGTGGGCTTTAAGCAAAGGAGACAGCTGCAAGTCTTAGAAGAAAACAATAAACAGATATTCCCATTAGAGTCTACACTATAAATGAGAGAATGAATAAATGAGGGAATGAACATAGTAATAGCTCTCTGGCACCAGAATATTAAAATAGTACTGAGAAGACATGAGTATATAAAAGTACTATTCTATAAATTACTTTGCTGATTCTGTAAGTCAGATGGCTGGGAGGTGTTAATATATTCAATTAATATGACAAACATTTTCAATATGATTTTAGAAAAGGTTGTTAGCGGAGAGAGATCCAAGATGGCCGATCACTAGCAGCTCAGGATTGCAGCTCCCAGTAAAAGCGCAAAGAGCCAGTGGACGCCACACTTACCAATAAATTTTCGCTGCCCACGGACCAGGACATTCCCAGTGGAGGAGCCCC
>CAUYQU010014300.1:0-20395 GCA_963574635.1 Cheracebus regulus | reverse complement strand
TAAAAGTGACCACATAATTGGAAGTAAATCACTCCCCAGCAATTGCATAGCATTTCACAGGTTTAAATAAAATATTGGTTGGCTGCTAAAAAAAAAAAAAAAAAAAAAAAAAAAATATTGCACTGGTAGTTCTAGCCAGGGCATTAGACATGAAAAATAACTAAAGCCATTTAGATTGGAAAAGAAGTAAACCTATCTTTATCCATAAAGGTCATAATCTTATGAATAAAATAATGTGAAGAATCCATAAAGACAAAACCTGTTAGAGCTACTGAGTTCATTAAAGTTCCAGCTACAAGATCAATATAAATATTAGCTGTAATTCTATACACTAGAAATAATCAATTTGAAAATAAAATTTGAAAACAAATACATTTGCAAGAGCATCAAAAAGAATAAGATACTTAAATTATTTATTTATTTATTTTGAGTCAGAGTCTTGCTCTGTTGCCCAGGCTGGAGTGCAGAGTACAATCTTGGCTCACTGGAACCTCTGTCTCGTGGGTTCCTGCGATTCTCCTGCATCAGCCTCTTGTGTAGCTGGGATTACAGGCACCCGCCACCACATCCTGCTAATTTTTGTATTTTTAGTAGAGATGCAGATTTGCCATGCTGACCAGGCTGGTCTCAAACTCCTGACCTCAGATGATCTGCCCTCCTTGGCCTCCCAAATTTCTTGGATTACAGTTGTGAGCTACTGCACCCAGCCAAATATTTAAATAAATTTAACTAAAGAAGTCCAAGACTTGTATAATATATTGTAGAAAAAAATTAACGAATACCTACATAAATGGAAAGGTATCTGATTTTTTTGAATCTGAAAACTTAAAGATGTTAAGATGGCAATACTTGTCAAATTAACCTACATGTTCAAAATGCTATCAAAATTTCAATGTTCTTTCTTGGAAGAAATGGACGCATTTATTCTAATATTCATATGGCAAAGCAAGGTACCACTGAATGTCCAAATATTGATTAATCAAAACAATTTTGTAAAAGAAGAATCAAGTTTGAAGATTCACATGTGCAGTTTTGAAAACTTATTGCAAAGTTACAGTAATCAAAACAATGTAGTAAGTCATAATTATAGGCATATAAAAACTGAAATGGAATTAAAAGTCTGGAAATAAATGTATCTACTTAGGTTAATTGAGTTTAGAAAAGGGTGTCAAAATCATTCAATGGGTAAAAAGTAGTGATTACAACAAATGGTGCTAAGACAAACAGATATCCACAAACAAAAGAATGAACTTGGACTCTTACTTCACATAGAGAAAGAGGGGATCTTTCTTCAATCATTCTGTGAACCCAGTATCACCCTAATACCAAAATCAGAAAACGGCATAACAAAAAAATGAAAACCACAAACCAATATCCCTGATAAACACAGATGCAAAAATCCTCCACAAAGTACTAGCTAACCAAGCCCAACAGCAAATCAGAAAGATAATACATCATAGTCAAGTCAGTTTCATATCAGGGATGCAGAGGGATATTTTAACATATGCAAGTCAATAAATGTGATACATCATTTAAACAGAAATTTTAGAAATCATATGATATACTAATAGATCCAGAAAAACATTTGACAAAATCCAGATTCTGTTTGTGATTGGTATAGAAAGAACATACCTCAAAGTAATAAAGCCATCTCTGAAAACCCACAGCCAACATCACACGAATGGGGAAAAGTTGAAAGCATCCCCCCTGAGAACTGGAACAACACAAGGATGTCCACTTTTACCACTTCTATTCAACATAGTAGTGAAAGTCCTAGCCAGAGAAATTAGGTAAGAGAAAGAAATAAGGGGCATCCAAATTGGAAAAAGTAAGTCAAATTGTCATTGTTCGCCAGTGATATGATCATATAACTAGAAAACCCTGAAGACTCATTTGAAAAGCTCCTAGATGTGATAAATAAATTCACTACAGTCTCAGGATGTGAAATCAATGTACACAAATCAGTAGCACTGCTATATATAAACACCCACCAAGTTGAGAATCAAAGTAAGAACACAATCCCTTTTACAAAAATAAACAAGCAAACAAACAAATAAGTAAATAAAATACTTAGGTATATACTTAACCAAATGAGTGAAAGATCTATGCAAGGAAAATGACAAAACACTGCTGAAGAGATCATAGATTACACAAAGAAAGGGAAACACATCCTATGCTCATGGATGGGTAGAATCAATACTGAGGAAATAATCATACTGCTCAAGGAAATCTACAGATTCAATGCAAGTCCCATCAAAATATCATCATTTTTCCTGACAGAACTAGAAAAAGCAATTCCACAATACATATGGAACCCAAAAAGAGTCCGCATATCCAAAGAAAGATGAAGCAAAAAGAACACAGCTGGAGGCATCACATTACCTAACTTGAAATTATACTACCAGGCTGTAGTTACCAAACAGCTTGGTACTGGTATAAAAATAGGCATGCAGCCCAATGGAACAGAATAGAGAACCCAGAAATAAAGCCAAATACTTACAGCCAACTGATGTTCAACAAAGCAAACAAAAACATAACGCATGGGAGAAAACACCCTATTCAGTAAATGGTGCTGGAAAAACCTGCAACGCATGTGTAGGAGAATAAAACTAGATCATCATTCATCACCTTATAGAAAAATAAACTCAAGATGGATGAAATGCTTAAATCTAAGGCCTAAAACCATAACAATTTTAGAAGACAACGTTGGAAAAACTCTTCTGGACATTGGCTCGGGCAAGGAATTAGTGACTAAGAACCTAAAAGCAAATGTAACAAACAAATAAATAAATAAATGGCACCTAATTTAAAAAAAAAAGGCTCTGCACAGCAAAAGAAATAATCAACAGAGTAAATGGACAGCCCACAGAGTGGGAGAAAATATTCACAAACTATACATTTAACAAAGAACTAAAATCCAGGATCTACAAGGATCTCAAACAAATCAGCAAGAAAAAAAAAAAAAAAACAATACCACCAAAAAGTGGGCAAAGACAATTCTCAAAAGAAGATATACAAACGGCCAAGAAACGTATGAAAAAAAGGCTCAAAATCAGTAATTATCAGGGAAATGCAAATTAAAACCACAATGAAATACCACCCTACTCCTTAAAGAATGGTCGTAACTAAAATGTAACCAAAAAAAAAAAAAAATAGATGTTGGTGTGGATGTGGTGAAAAGGGACACTTTCACATAACTGGTGAGGATTTAAACTCTTACAACCACTATGGAAAACAGTATCAAGAATCCTTAAAGAACTAAATGCAGAGCTACCATTTGATCCAGCAGTCCCACTACTGGGCATCTATCCAAAGGAAAATAAGCCATCATATAAAAAAGACACATGTACACACGTTTATAGCAGCACAATTTGCAACTTAAAAAATATAGGACCAACCTAAATGCCTATCAACCAATGACTGGATAAAGAAAATATACAGAATGGAATTCTACTTAGCCATAAAGTGGTATAAAATAATGGCCTTTGCAGCAACTTGAATAGAGCTGGAAGCTATTATTCCAAGTGAAGTAACTCAGGAATGAAAAATCAAATATTGTATGTTCTCACTTATAAGCGAGAGCTAAGCTATGAGTATACAAAAGCATAAGAATGATATAATGGACTTTGGGGAGCAGGGGGAAGGCTGAGATGTGGTTGAGAGATAAAAGACTACATATTGAATACAGTGTACTCTGCTCAGGTGACGGTTACACCAAAATCTCAGAAATATCCACTAAATATCTTATCCATATAAGTAAAATTCACCTGTACCGCCAAAACTATGGAAACTTAAAAAAAAATTGCATGCAAAAAAATTCTTTAAAATGGTTTAAAGAGACAGGACACCTTGACTCGCGAAGGTAATATTAGCACTTGGGGAGGCCCAGATGGGTAGATCACTTGAGGCCAGGAGTTTGAGGCAAGCCTGGCCAAAATGGCGAAATCTCGTCTCTACTAAAGATACAAAAAGTAGCTGGGTGTGGTGGCAGGTACCTGTAACCCCAGCTACTTGAGAGACTGAGGCAGGAGAATCGCTTGAATCTAGGAGACAGAGGTTGCACTAAGCTGATATCATGCCACTGCACTCCAGACTGGGCAACACAATGAGATTCCATCTCAAAGATATACACACACACACACACACACACACACACACACACACACACACACACACACACAGACACACACACACACACCCAATAGCAAATCAAGCCCAGCAGCACAATCAAAAGCTTCAATATACTCAAATCCTAAAATTCATATTAAATAACAAAAGAGCTCGAATGGCCCAAGCAATTTTAAGAAAAATAACAAAGCTGGAAGCATCACATGACTTGAGTTCAAATTAGATTACACGACTACAGTAACCAAAACAGCATAGAAATGGTATAAAAATAGGCACATAGATAATGGAACAGATCAGATAACCTAGAAAGAAAACCAGAGGTCTACAGCCAGTTTGTCTTTGATGAAGTCGACAGAAACATGCTAGGGAAAGGATACCCTTTTCAATAAATGGTGCTAGAAAAACTGGATTGTCATATGCAGAAGAAAGAAACTAGACTCCTATCTCTGAACACATACACTAACTCAAGATGGATTAAAGATGTAAATTTAAGACATGGCGTTATAAAAGTCCTAGAAGAAAACTAAGGGAAATCTCTTCTAGACATTGGTCGTTGATCTAGCAAATAATTCATGACTAAGACCTTAATAGCACAGGCAAGTAAAACAAAAATAGACAAATGGAATTTAATTAAAAAAAATTTCTGCACAGCAAAAGAAATAATCAAATAATCCACAGAGTAAAAAGAAAACCTGCACAATGGGAGAAAATATTTGCAAACTACCCATCAGACAAAAGACCAATTTACAAGGAATTAAAACACCTCAGCAACAACAACAAAATAAACCAAATTACAGAATTAAAAAGTTCAGAAAGGACATGAATAGACTGTTTCAAATAATGGTCCACAGGCTTATGAAACATGATCAATATCAGTAATTATCAGAGAAATGCAAATTAAAACCACAATGATATATCATTTCACACTGTTCAGAATAACTATTATTATGCCAAAAAAAATAAGAGATGTTGGCAAGGAAGTGGAGAAAAGGGAATGCTGATACACTACTGATGGGCTAGTAAATTAGTATAACCTCTGTGGAAAACTAAAAACAGAGCTACCATCTTATCAAGCAATCCCACTACTAGGTATCTACCCAAAGGAAAATAAATCATTATATCAAAAAGATACCTGCATTCGTATGTTTATCACAGTAGTATTCACAATAGACAGCAATCAACCTAAGAGCCTCAATGACAAGTCAATAAAGAAAATGTGGTATATATACACAATTGAATACTATTTAGCCGTAAAAAGAATGAAATCCTGTATTTTGTAGCAATATGTATGGAAATGGAGGATATTATCTTAAGTGAAGCAACTCAGAAACAGAAGGATAATTACTACATATTGTCACTCGTAAATGGGAGTGAAATAATGTGTAGACGTGGACATAGCATGGAATGATAAACATCAAAGATTCAGACGAGTAGGAGAGTGGGAGGGAGAGAGATGATGAGAAGTTACTTAATGGGTGCAATGTCTTTATTCAGGTGATGAATATACTAAAAGTCCAGATTTCATCACTAAGCAGTATAGCTATGTAACAAAATGGCACTTGTGCCATTTAAATTTATGCAAAGAAAAAATGTCGCAGATATCTTGGAAAGCAGTTTAGTTATTTCTCAAACTGTTAAGCATAGTGTTACCATATTGTCCAGTAATTTCACTCCTAAATATATAGAAAAAAATGGAAAATCTGTTTAGAACAGAAAGTTGTACACAAACGATTTTGTGACATTATTCATAGAGTGAAAATATGGAAACGATACAATGTTCATCAATTGATGAGTAAATTAAAAAGTATGTATACATAAAATATTATTCAGAGATTAAAAAGTATAACAAAACATACATGTTACAACTTGGATGAACATTGAAAACATTATACTAAATATTTTATTATTGCATTTATATGAAATATTCAGAATCTACAAATCCATAGAAATAGAAAGGAGATTGGTGGTTGCCAGAGGTTGAGAGGAAAGGAAACCAGGAGTGACTGTTAAAAAATATGACACTTTTTAAGGGGGATAATAAAAATGTTATGGAATTAATGGTAAAGGTTGTACAACATTGTGAATATAATAAAACTCACTAAATTGTATACTTTAAATTTGTTAAAATGGTGACTTTCAAGTCATGTGTGCTTTATATCGAATGAATATAGATAATGCCAATAAACTTGAACCCAGTAATTCAACTTCTAAGAATTTTTCTGTAGATGTACACATATATCTATAACATAGTAGTATTTTGCACAACTTAAATGTCTAATATGAGATTAGTGTACCTAACAGAATACAGTGTATTCATTAGAAAACATGTGATAGACCAAAAAATAATATGGTAGTATACATTGTTACACTAATAAAAGAGGTTTGAAAATAGTATTTACAAGATACTTCTGCATGTTGTTCTGACATATAAAGAGGTTACAGGTCATCATTGCCATCCTTGAAACAAGAAAAAAAACTGAAGTGAAAACAACTCTTAATAGATCCATCAGAGAATTGAGGTAGACAGCAAACCACTGTCCCGCAAACTGGAGAGAAATGTCAGTGCTGAAAGTTATAGCTTACCAGTATCAGAGTCTGCCACTGGAGCCAGTACTGTTAGGAACACTCAATCTCTAATTGATGAATTGCTGAAGGCTCAAGGTGATCTAAATTGAGAAGTAAGAACCCAGAGGGGACAGCTTTAACATGGCACCCACAATATTGTAATTTTTACCTCCAGAAGACCTACCAAGTTATAAGGGTGAATGTAGGAGAGAGATCCTCAATTATACTCCCTGGGGAGGGGAAAAGTAAGCATTTTAAGATAGCCGGAGCATTCTGTTCTCCTTACACATGGATCATTCTCAAAATAAAACACTGTTTTCCAGAGACTAAGCTACATGGTTTTTACTAGAGTCTAACTGGCACAAGGGAAGAGAAATACCCAACTCCAGTGGCCGAGCAGTAATGTATTATCTAACAGAGAAAAATCTAAGAAGCACTTCTGACTTATGAAAGTCACAGCCTAGGGATGCATGCTTCTAAAAGATTTAGATCTAATCAAAGAATCCTTCCTGTCTCCCACATTTTACTACCGCACCAATAATTACATTACAACTTAAAAGAACTGCAACATTCAGATCCTATTTTTTAAAAAAAGAGTCACTAAAGAAACTGAAGAGGAAGACAAAAGCAAGGACCTGAGAGATAAACTGAGTATTTGACACGACAGCACATTGCAAATAGTAAACATAGACTAGTTCTCAGTCAGAAAAACATAGCATTTCACATTATTGTTCATGTTACTCAATATATTATGCCTGGATTTCAACAAAAAGATGCAAGTCATGTTAGAAGACAAAAATACAGAATAAAGAGGCAACATAAGTATCAGAATTAAACTAAGATATGACAGAAATTTTGGAATTATGAACTGCATTAAACATAATTATGATTAATGCTATTCATAATTAATGAGAAAGGTGAACGACATGAAAAGTACATGTGTAATGTGAGCAGAGAGATGGAAACTGTAAGAAAGAACCAAAAATAAATTATAGAAATCAACAACACTATAAAAAATGAAGAATGTCTTCAGTGGGTTCATCTTGGACATGGGAAAGGAAATAATTCACGGATGTGAAGATCTGAATACAGAAATTTTCAAAAACTAAAATGCAAAGAGAAAATGATAAAAAAACAAAAGGTGGAACAGAATATCTAAGAACAGTGCGACAATTGTAAAAGTTGTAACATATGCAAATGGTAATACTATTAGAAAAAAGGAAAGAAATGAGCAGAAGAAATATTTGAAACAATAATGACAGAAGTTTCCAAAATTAATGACAGACAACAAACTACAGGTCCAGGAAGCTAAGAGAACACTGAGCAGGATAAATATATGTATACATAAAATCCACACCGAGGTACATAATATTTAACTGCAGAAATCAAAGACAAAGGAAACATTTTGAATGATGACGTAGAGAGAAAAACACCTTATTTATACACAAGCAAGCCTAAGAATTACATTGAAAGACTCAACAGAAACCAGGCAAGCCAAAGGAGAATGGGGTTAAAGTATTAAAAGTGTTGAAAGAAAAGAACCATCAACCTAAAACTCTGTCCAGTGAAATTATCCTTCAAAAGTAAAGGAGGGCCAAAGGCTTTTTCGGACAAACAAAAAATTGAAAAAATTAGTCATCAACAAACATGCCTTGCCAGAAACGTTGAAAGCTGTTTAGAGAGAAGGAAAATTATATAGGCCATAAATTCTGATCTATATAAGAAAATAAGATTGTTAGAGAATGAATAAATAAAAATAGAATGTTTTATTTTAAAATTTTAATGGATTCAACACAGTTTATTCAAGGTAATAACAGCAACAATGTACTCTGTGATTATTTTTATGAATAAAGGAAAGAAATGATAAAATTATTATAAGGGATGGAGAAAGGAATTGGGAATATCCTGTTATACTTGCACTACCCATTGAAAAGGTATAGTGTTATTGGACTTTTATTAGTTGTAAATGTATACTGCAAACTCTAGGGCACCCAGTTAAAATATTAAAAATAATTTGAATTGGCCAGATGCAGTGGTTCACACCTGTAATCCCAGCACTTTGGGAGGCCGAGGAGGGCGGATCACGAGGTCAAGAGATCAAGACCATCCTGGCCAACATGGTGAAACCCTGTCTCTACTAAAAATACAAAAATATTAGCTGGGCATGGTGGTGTGCGCCTGTAGTCCCAGCTACTCAGGAGGCTCAGGTGGAAGAATCGCTTGAACCCAGGAGGCAGAGGTTGCAGTGAGCCAAGATTGCACCACTGCACTCCAACCTGGTGACAGCAAGACTCGGTCTAAAAATAATAATAATAATAATAATAATAATAATTTGAATTGAAATATTAAGTAAGGAAAAATTAGAGTCATATAAAATGCTCAATTAAAACCAGAGAAAGCAGAAGTGTAAAGAGCAAAACAAGAAACAAAGAACAAAGGCAACTAATTGTTACAAATATGGTAATATTAAACCAACTATATTTATGATCACTTTAAATAGGAATGGTCTAAATGCACCAATGAAAAGGCACAGATTGTCAGACTGGATAAAAAAATTAAGTCCCAGCTCTATGCTATCTTTAAAATGTGTATGATGTCATTATAATTTTGTGAAAACTTTTTAGATCCATATTTGTATCTTAGCTCAATAGCAACTAGAAACAAGATGAAAAGGGCATAAATAAAAGGTTATTGGTGATCATATGTAAAATTATTGGCAAAATTTATTTTATTTCTCCCTCTACATGTTGTAAAAATTATCTACAAAGAGATTATATTACTTTTCTAATAAGAAAAAACAATAAATTTTATTGAAGTAAGAGTGCATTGAGAAAGTCCATGTATTTTATAAATTGGCATCTAACATTTATCTAAATTAACCAGGACCCATGCTGAATAATATAATATGTTGACCCAATATATGGATTTTCTTAGCACAATAGCTTTATTAATGTACATTTTTATCTTCAAAAAACATCAAATACTTATAATAATATTTAGTATTCATTATAGCAAAGTTAGAAAATTCAAATTAAAAAATCTCCTCTATTTATAAGACCATTTCTGACCTCACAGTGTGTGTGATTATGGCACATGAAATTTTGCAGTGATTTTTCACTAATTCATATATTGCATACCTCTTCTTAAGCCCATTAATATACAAAATGGCTACAGTTGAGTCTCCTAGTAAAGATGCCATGATTTTAAAAATTTATATCAATTTAAAGTTTAAGATTGATTCCATTTTCTCTTGATACAAAAAAACGTTACTGTGAATAACTTTGTCATTCATTTTTATATAGTTACAGCAAGTATATTTATAAAAGAATAAGTATAAAACTAAAGGATATGCACATTTATATGGCTTTTGAACCATATTGACAAATTATCCTCCCCAAAATTTAACAATAAACACTATCAACTGCAGTGTGTGACTTTTTCCACAGAACTTCATTACCTCTGGCCATAATGATTTTTATTCTTGTCAATATTATAGATAAAAGAAGCTCTCTTATCTCAATTTGAGTTTTAATATACATGAGGTGGGTGGATATGTTTCATATTTTTATCTTTGTAAAAATAAATTAATCTGCCAATTTTCATTTGACAGTTTCTTATTGATTGGCAATAACTTTATATATTAAAATTATTAACTCTTCATCAGCCTATATTGTAAAGGTTTTATCTGTTGTTTTCCTTTAATTTTTGTTGTGTAGTGTGTTTTACATTCAGGTGTGGTTGAACGCTAAGAGCCAAATCCATCAGTTTTTTCCTTTATAGCTTCTGTCTCAAAGGTTATGCCTCCAGAGGCCTTCCTCTTCATAACATGACATTGATATTAATCTATTTTAGTTTAATTATGTTTATGGTTAAGTCTAATATTATCACTACAACAATTTGAAAAATCTAATATTATTATAGCTATTAGATTTGAAAAATATTTGAAAGATTTGCCAATTTGAAAAATTTAGCAGTCATTACATTTGCAAACTCCATGTAGGCACATTTAAAATAATGTGTAATGAAGAAAATTATTGCCATTCTTAAAGAAAATGTTTCACTATTATTTTTTGTAATATTCTACAATCACAAAAAATAAAATTATGCAGATACAGGTATGTATGTACATTTATAAATATTTAAGCCAATCTACTCCTTTTTCTCTCCTTCAGAAGCACCTGTTACTGTCTTTGTAGGAATATATGTACATGCATATTAACAACATATGGGTTTATCAAATAATTGATGCTTTAGCCATAATTTTTTACTGTGTCATCATGGCTAAATCCTAAAACATCATACAGTAACTTTCAAAATGTTCTCAGATGTGCACATATAGTATGGCATTACATACATTTGAAGGCTGATAATATAATATCATAGGAACATTTTTGTGTCTATGTTTATATTGCACAGTAGCCAAAATACATCATGTTATTGGAGAGTGTACTTGTTATATGCCATACATCTTCTGCACCAATTATCAACCAAACTATCTTTTAGTAACTACTTTGGACAATTGATAGTTCAAATAAGCCTGTTTTGTTGATGATAGTGACACTGATGATTGCCTTTTAGAGAAACTTAATTTTCAGTATACTTTTGTGTTTTAATTTGTACACAGTAACTAGAGCTATTTTAACTGTCAAGGTAGAATCACTTAGTACTGGATAACAGTAATGTGCTTTTTCCTCAGTTTTTCACTGAAGATTGTTGTCTGAGAAGAAGTTCTTCATTCATTAAAAAAAAAAATTGAAATGCCTTCAATAGCACTCCATTGCTGCAATTTGTTGTCAGGCATTATGAGACAGGCCATGTTACAAACAATTTTAAATATTTAATTGCATAATAAATAATGCTGTGGAGATGGCCATCCATTGGAGTTATGCTTTTATGGCATGAAAGTTACTGTGGTGCCTTAGGACTTCTACCAGAGGTCCCTCTAGATTGCAATCACACACGTATGCTTTACTCTTTTCTGTACTCATCACTGGAGGCTCCATTGTGTAGGGAGATATTCACCTTGAAAGAAAATCCCACTGAAAAACATTACTATTCTGGAGTTCTTTGGCATTGCTGAAATAAAAATATTCATGTCGCAGAGATATTTTCTGGCAGCATGATTCATGGGAGTTACATAGAAACAATGGTTGGGCTCATATTAATTAATTTGAATGTCATATTTAGGAACCAGTAATTGCACAAAGACAATCCTAATTTGTTCTTATTGATAATATGAGAAAACTGAGCAAAAGAAAGTATTAGTTACAAGCTATTTGATTAGCTAAAGCTGAGTTATTTGTGCTTCATATCGCGGCCTGTCAATACAGATCAGTAGCAAGCTAATAAGAACTTAGGAACAGACTTCTTCTGTAAAGCTTATCAATTCCCTAAACCTCATTTCCCAATAGTTTGACATTTTAAATTATTTTTAGAAGGGTGAATTAGAAATCAAAGACATACTTACCAAGCTAATATCAGTGTAGTTTACAAAAATATAAAGGAAGTTTTGAGGGAAACTACTGAGATTACAATACTTTCCCTAAAAACCTGTTTTCCATCCCCGAGAGATGTTAAAGAAAATACAGCCACTTTGTTCTCAAAGCTCTTGTGAAACATTTACCATTAAACTTTACTTTTATTCCCTAGATTACACCAGTGTAATGCACTGGAACTTTAGTTATAAGAGGAAATAGTACGGTTAATTCTAACAATCAGCAATAACTGTGAGAACTGATTGATAGATTTGTGTCCGGAGATTTCATGCTAAGGGTCACAGAAGGCTATCAATACAGATGGCCCTGGACTGACATTCTAGGTATGTTGAAAAATTGGTGGCACTGTGGCAGAACATCAGATGTAATCCTAGCAGCATTTTCTTTTACTATTTGAATACAATAGGAACAATGAAAACTTGAAATTTAGAACAATGCTTTTTATCCTATTTACTTTCCTATGGAAGTCTGAGAGCTAGTCTTGAAACAATAACAAAACACACACAAAGTCTTCCATATGGCAAGTGTCTCTAACATATATTTAGATTATATAAGATTTATATATATTATATAAGATTTATATATATATAAATCTTAAATTTATATATATATACATCTTAGCCTAAGTCAGAAATCCTTTAAAAAAAAAAAGCCACTACCTTCAAAATCTAAATTAGACGTCACTGGAAACATTTTATGGAGACTCTCTTCACTCCAATGCTTTCATTTTTAAAATTAGAGTGTGAAGGAACATTTCTGTCTTTTGTTTCTCCCAACCTCATCCATTGCTTTCTAATTTTAGATGCCTTTGAGGACTCCAATTTTAGCACAATACAGGAAGTAAATGAATAACTGTATGAGTTCTAGAAAATATTTGTTTTGAGCAGAAGGAAACACAATTGGCATTTGCTGTGCATCTGTAGCAGTCAATATCAACTTTAAGTGAAATATGAGTCAAGTTAGTGGAAGCATTACATCATTCCTTCACACATAATACAACAAACACTAAAAGAATGAGTACTATGTACCAGATTCTGTGCTACATGCCTAATAAAAGCATTAGTTCATTAATTCATCATTTTGTGTTGGGTGTGCTGGGTGCTATGGTAGATATTAGGGGAGTTACAGAGTAATAAAGACAATTTCCAGGCCTGTGGGGGGATGAATACAACTGAAAATAATTCCAGTATAATGTCACTGGCCAATAATAAAGTAAAAGCTACCATTTAGTAGTTGCCTCCTTTGTACTAGACACTGTTCAAATTATTTAAATACTTCAACGCCTTTAAGCCTGTATAAATCCTGTGGGTAGTATTCTCTACATTTCAGACAAGGAAATTAAGGTTCAGGGTGAGTAAATATTTTTTTTCTGATGTCAGAGACAAAATTGAAATTCAAATCTAACTTTCCCTGTTTCAAAAATCTGTGTTCTTTGACAGGGAAAAGAGTAAAGGGTTACAAAGTAGATTAAAAATAAATGGGCCTTTCACAGAAGGAAAGTGATTGTACTCGGTCTCTAAGGAGTACACAAGATGGGAAAGAGATCCTGGCAGGGTTGGCTTTTGCATTTAAAACAAGCTTCACACAAAAATAAAATTGAATGGCAAATTTTGTGTTAAAAATTTATATTTTTCATAAAATGACATTAAATTGCAATTTAAAAAGTGCTATGTTAGCAAGAAAAAGAGAACATGGCAGAAAGGGAAAACCTTTATATGTAACTTTAAGGGTGCTTACTACTTGCTTTTTGAACAAGGGATCCCACATTTTCCTTTTGCACTTATCCTTGGGAATTATGTAGCTGGTCCTGGGTCCTGATGATTTTAGACAAAGAGAATGAGATTTAAGGAAATGGAAGCATTAAATATTATGCATTGCTTAGGTTGTGGATGTACGTTTAGCATATGAGGAGATGTAGCAGGAATTGAGGTTTAAAAAGTAAGACTGCCTTGTATGCCATCCCCAATTAGAGAGGAGGCATTAATGGATTAAGACTAATAATAACATGACCCTAATACAATCCTAGGAAGAGCCCTCTAGTAGTTTGGTTATGATAGGATGCAGTTAAGACTACTACCTAAAAGGCGAGTTGGACTGAAATTCTTCAGGTAGGAGATAATAGAAGTTTAACTAAAATAATGGCAATTTGGAAGGGAAATTATTTTGAAATATATTTCTGAGGTAGATGTGATAGGATTTCATGACTTTTTTGGATGTTGGTAATAAATCAAAAGAAAAATTCAGAATGTTTCTGAGGTTTCTAGCTTGAGAGATTCAGTGATGATTATGCATTAACTAAGAAAAGGATTATACCACAAGGGGCATGTTTAAAAGAGAAGATCAAACATTTTGCTTTGAATATATTTCATGCCCTGCATTGTTATATGTGAATAAATATATTCAGCAGATACTTGGAAATATAAGGCCAGAAATGTTCATGTACCAGTAAGACAATATTTTGTTACTTCGGTAACAATTTTGAATTGTCTGACTTTCTGATTTCTGGTCATATATAATCAGAACTAGCTTCTAAGTTCAGAAATAAGTAAATCAGCCTGAGAGCCTGAAAGATTGTTCACAAAGTCTCTTGTTTAAAAACATAGTATGTATCCCTTTTGGCTCTGACATAAAGACATAAATTTTATACCTACTAAAGTTTAATGAGCTTGAGTATCTATCCCTGAGACCTATGTATGCCATACTTTGTGGAGAAGAGCTCGTAGAAGAATCAAGTTGTACAATAGAGAAATATCTGAAAATAAAGGAAAGTATATTCCCTTAGAAACGTGTTGAATAATGGATATCAAATGAAATAATTTGTGTAAAGACAATTTATCAAGTGCAAATTGCTATGTGCTATGAGTTTTGTCACTCTAGGTAAAACTAGTCATCTGTGAATACCAACAGAATTAGACATTTTTTACCTTCACATAGTTGCAGATATTATAGGAACTAAGAATGAATGGTTTAATCTGCGAGAAATAGATGGGTCTTTAAAGCACTGGAAGTGTTTAGGGGCTTTAAAACTCATCAAGCCCATTGGGCTGTAGAGTGAGAACTTAGTACTTGGGGCCACCTTTATTTATTGTTTATTTTACTTTATTTTTTCATTATCATTATTATTTTATTTTTTATTTTTTTCCATGTTGTAATTAAGTTTCTGTTATTTTTTTTTTATTTTTTGGAGATGGGCAGCATTTATTTGACTTGATGACTTTCCCACATGGAAAATAATTGCACATATTATAGGAAACAATGTGATTTTTTCATATATGTATACATGGTGGAATGATTACATCCAGCAAGTTAGCATATCCATCACCTCACCTACTTAGTTTTTGCAGTGAGGACATTTAAAATCTACCATTTTAGCAATTTTGAGATATACAATACATTATTAACTATGGTCACAATGCTGTGAAATTGCACACTAAAACTTATTCTTAATGTATAACTGAAACTTTACACTCTTTGACCAACAGTTCTCTTTTCCCCATCCACACGCCGAACCCCCAGCATCCAGTAACCACCATTCTACTCTCTATTTCTGTGTGTTCAAACTACTGGATTCAGAAGAGAGACAATCTAGGGGAAAAAAAAATATAGGAGGAGACTTTAGGTTTATTTCTTCCTGGAGTACCGTGATGTTAAAGATGAAAGAACTTTAGGGGAATAAAGGTGGCATTTTTTTCTCCAAGTAAATTGTATATTTACATGAAGGTGGCCTAACCTCTGTTCCTCTAGCTAACTGCTTGGCCTTCAAGTTGCAAGTGAGATGTCATTTTCTCCAGGAAGCTTCCTTCAGTCCTCAGATTCTAGTTAGGTGTTTTGCTTCTGTGCTCCCATGATATAACACAAAACAATGTAATTATCTGCAAGGACTGTGAGATCCCTGATGACAGAGTTAACTTTTATCTTACCCATTCAATATTCAGCATAGTGCTTAATAAATAAAGATTTGTTATATGAATGAATGAACAGATGAATGGAAGAAATTAATGAATGCATGTTCTATTGTGGTGAAATCTGTCTTTGCATGAGTGGGCATATTAGAAGGTTAAGAACTCACATCAGGAGATTTTTTAGCCAACAAGAGAATGGAAATATCAAACAAGTAGACAGAAAAGAATGGACAGTATTTGAGGCAGCTACAAAGACAGCAGAAGCTGTAGCTATCTGCTAACTATAAAAGGAATCAAGTTGCATGAAAAACAGACCTCCAAGAATGTTAGCTCATAGAAAAAAAATCATAATTATGATCCTGAATGTTAAAAAATATATAAATTAGACTTAAGCAGTTGTAGAAGTAGAGAATATATGGTGTACTATATGACTGTTTTTTTTTTACCTCAAAGAGACCAGCCCCAGTATTTCAGTATTTAAAAGAATAATTTCCATCATTGGAAAATTTCACTCATGTTTTTTCTTCCCTGTCAAAGTCTAATGTGTGATATCACTATTAGACAACCCCTGATCTCCAACTGGAAAATGTTCAAGAATTTCATTGTTGATCTGATTGTATGGAATGAAACACGTAGTTTTTCATAAGTCTTGTCATATATCATGTTCACCTTCTTAAACCAACAAAAAATACAATCACACCCATAGTCACTTGCCTATAGAATCATCTGTGCTTTTAACCCCCAAATCTCTGTTAAAGCTAACAATTTGTCCATAGGAAAATAATCTGCCTCATTTTGTGTTCTGTATTAAACCCCAAAGATATAGCATCCAGTGCATTCTTAGTAGCAGGAGATAGAATTATTCTTCCTCATTTCAATATGCTGGGTGATAGGAGCAAGAACTTTAATGGGACTGTAAATGTTGTAGGGGCTCTGACTTTGGGGTTACCTTGGTCAGGGAAGTACAGGTGGTAAGAAGTGGGATAAGATTTCAGTGGGACTTTGTCTTCTCAAGGTGGCAAAAATCCGTACAACTAGAAGTAGTAAAAGGAGTGAAATTTTGGAGGGTAGAAATGGCGGTGAGGCCTAGCTGATGCCATAGTTTATATATAAAAGACGTTCAGTTGTAAAGACACTTCAAATTCAGGGATGATCTATATTGCTAAAGCTGAAAAAACTAGTCTGAGACTTCAGATGAAATGTTTTATTTCAAATAAAACTCCATTTCTGGCTTACGATTTTACAGATATTTGTGGAAGCTTAAATCCAAATAATAAACTTTGCCAAGAACAGTTTCTTTATGTTGATTGAACCATGGAACACCTCACATTGTCATAGTTAGCTAGGATTCTAAACACCTGTGAAAATTGATAGCATGTGTACCATCCCTGACTATACTGAATTCTCCTTTTAAATTAAAAATATGTAGAGAATAATATAGAAGTGTTATGTTATGGCATATAATTGTCTCTCTTCCTGAACCTTCTCCAATTGCTCCATCCTGCACTGCTCTTAGATTGATGTTCCAAATAAGTAATATGTTTATTACTACCTACTCAAGGTGTTCTATAATATAGCCCCATTTTAATGGCCAAATCTTATCTCCTACTAAAGCTGGACAAGAATTCTGTGCTTGCTTACAGTGGATTTCTTTCTGTTCCATGAATAGTACATACCATTTTACTTTCTTACTCTGGGGCTTAGCTGGTACTGAACTCTGACCTTTGTCCTCTTCCTAAAAATCCTTCTTGTTATTTAGGGTTGTAATCAAGTCTCACAAAACCTACCAATTATTCTTGCACATACCATGTGTTTCCTTCTTTATCTCTGTACCATACATATTGGCATTTAATTATCTAGCATTTGTAGTGACTTCTAATGGTTTATAATGTGAACTCTTTTCTGGATTCTATTAGAAATTTCTTGCTATATAAAGTACATTTTCTATGTCAAACACTAAATTATACTTAAATACTTAATTTTAATGTTCCCCTTTGACTAATTAAGATAGATTTTTAGGTGTGTTAATGTTGTTCTGAAACTGCAAAGATCTTTACATACTGCTAGTCTCACAAATGGCGTGGCAACCCAAGAGGCATACTCTACCCTAATTTTTAGCACAAATATTACACAAAAGATCATGGGTTTCATGCATTTAAAAAACCATCCAAAAGTGAACAAATATTCTCCTCATGAGAGCGTAATGAATTATCATGTAATGTCCTAAAATGTTTATTAGTTGAGTTCGACTGCATTTGTGGTTATTGTAGCTCTCTTGTTTGAATAACTAAGAGAACTTGTCCATGAGGCATAGATAATTCCAAAGACATTAATAATATGCCTGAATCAAGGAGCTTTAAAATTAGTGCATTTGCCTTTCTGGAGCTTCTGCCTCCCATACTTCCAATGTATCAGAACTTAAAACAGGGTTCCATGCTTGTGTTCTCAGTTGTACTATCATTCAGTTTAAACCTAGAAACTTTAGCGAAGGATTGTAGGGTAATTGACAGAGGTGCAAAACAAGAACTATTATCACAGCTGGGGTCAGGAGAGGGGACTTCTTGTTTAAACAGCTAAAGAGCTGAGCTTCAAAATTATTATTATAATCTGGGTATTTTATATTCAAAATGATGGCTACTCCTCCAATGACTGCCTACTATCCTCATACCTCACTTTTGCTTTACATTTCATAATTTAGCTATTCATATGCTTTAAGAGAGAGTTGAATTAGGTGAAACGGGAGAAATGTCCAGGTTTGATTTCAGTAATTCATTGACAAAGGAAAGCAGGAGTGTTTTGTGAGTATATCCTCTGTGTGTATGCGCACACGCATGCATATGAATGCAAATAGGAATAAAAACTATGCTGATTCCATTTACTTTACCTGTAATGTCTGACAGATTTCTATAATTTTAAAAGGGAGTCATTTAGCTATCTGTGTGATGGGGGTAGTTTTACTCCAAGTTCAAGTTGAAGTGGTCAATTTTTGGTTAAATATCACTAATTTTTTATTATACTTTAACTTCTGGGGTACTTGTGCAGATCTTGCAGGACTGCTACATAGGTATACACATGCCATGGTGGCTTGCTGCCTCCATCCCCCTGTCACCTACATTAGGTATTGCTCCTAATGATATCACTCCCGAATTTCCGCCCCCGCTATCTCTCCCCAGCCGTCACCCCCAACAGACCCCAGTGTGTGATGTTCCCCTCCTTGTGTCCAGGTGTTCTCATTGTTCAACACCCACTTATGAGTGAGAACATGTGGTGTTTGGTTTTCTGATACCATCTCATGCCAGTTAGAATGGTGCTCATTAAAAGATCTGGAGACAACACTTTACAAAAGAAGATATACATGAGGCCAAGAAACATGAAAAAATGCTCATCATCACTGGTCATTAGAGAAATGCAAATCAAAACCACATTGAGATACCATCTCACGCCAGTTAGAATGGCGGTCATTAAAAAATCTGGAGACAACAGATGCTGGAAAGGATGTGGAGAAATAGGAACACTTTTACACTGTTGGTGGGAGAACAAATTAGTTCAACCATTGTGGAAGACAGTGTGGCAATTCCTCAAGGACCTAGAAATAGAAATTCCATTTGACCCAGCAATCCCATCACTGGGTATATACCCAAAGGATTATAAATTGTTCTACTATAAGGACACATGCACACGTATGTTCATTGCTGCACTGTTTACAATAGCAAAGACCTGGAACCAACCGAAATGCCCATCGATGATAGACTGGACAGGGAAAATGTGGCACATATACACCATGGAATACTATGCAGCCATCAAAAACGATGAGTTCGTGTCCTTTGTAGGGACATGGATGAAGCTGGAAACCATCATTCTCAGCAAATTGACACAAGAACAGAAAATCAAACACCACATGTTCTCGCTCATAGGTGGGTGTTGAACAATGAGAACACATGTACACAGGGAGGGGAGCATCACACACTGGAGTCTGTAGGGGAGAAATAAGGGAGGGACAGCAGGGGTGGGAAGTTGGGGAGAGATAGCATGGGGAGAAATGCCAGATATAGGTCAAGGGGAGGAAGGCAACAAATCACACTGCCATGTGTGTACCTATGCAACAATATTGTATGTTCTTCACATGTACCCCAAAACCTAAAATGCAACAACAACAAAAAAAAAGAATGTGATAAAATTTACTCATAATAGTGATGCATAATTTGGTTGTTTTCATTTGGGGCAACTAAAAATAATTCTACTAAGCACATTGTTATACATAAAATTTTTGTACATATGTGCATATTTGTGATATAGATCAGGCAA
>CAUYQU010014298.1:0-13345 GCA_963574635.1 Cheracebus regulus | reverse complement strand
ATTTGGTCCATTATTTAAATTTTTTTTTTTTTTTTTTTTTTTTTTTTTTTTTTTTTTTGAGACAGGGTCTCGCTCTGTTGACCAGGCTGGAGTGCAGTGGCGTGATCTCAGCTCATTGCAACCTCTGCCTCCCGGGTTAAGTGATTCTCCCGCCTTAGCTTCCCAGCTGGGACTACATGCGCCCACCACCACGCCTGGCTAATTTTTGTAATTTTTGGTAGAGACAGGGTTTTGCCATGTTGATCAGGCTGATCTTGAACTCCTGACTTCAGTGATCCACCTACCACAGCCTCCCAAAGTGCTGGGTTTACAGGCGTGAGCCACCGTGCCTGGCCCCATTCTGTACATTTTAGCAGAGCTGAGAGTGTCTAACCACCACCAAAATAATTTAATCCCCCCACAAAATTCCCTCTTCCTACCCTTTTATGGTTGTCTCTTTCCCTGCTCCTGGCCCCTGGCAACCACTGGTCTGTTTTCTGTCCCTAGAGTTTTAGCTCTGCCCAAGTGTCAGATGAATGGATTCCTGCAGATGTGAACTTTTGGGTCTGGCTTTTTTCGCCCAACACAAAGTATTTGAGATTCATTCAAGTTGCTGGTTGTATCAGTAGTCCATGCCTTTTCATTGCTGAGTAGTAGTTTATGGTGTGGATGTACCATAGCTTATTAAGTTCCTCTGTTAAATTGGGTTGTCTCCAATTTGGGGTGATGCTGGAGACTGCTCTAAACATCTATGTATAGGTTTTTGTGTGAATGTAAGTCTTCCTTTCTTTTTGACACGGGGGCTTGCTATGTTGCTCAGGCTGGAGTGCAGTAGTGTGATCATAGCTCACTGCAGCCTTGACCTCAGGGGTTAAGTGATCCTCCCACCCAGACCTCCCAAAGTGTTAGGACTGCAGGTGTGAGATGCTGTACCCAGCCTTGAATCTAAGTTTTTATTTCCCTAGGTTAGACACCCAGGAGTGGGAATGCTAGGTTGTATGTGAGCAGATGTGATTCTGCACTGTTTGACCTGGGTAAGTTAAACCTCCGTGGATCTCAATCTCCCACTTCTGTAAAATGGGTATAAGAAAAGTGCCAACTCCATTGGGTTATTGTGAGGATGAAATGAGATGCATAAGGCACAGAGTATGTGGTCAATAAATGTTGCCTTTTGCTTTTGGTTTGGATTTTGTTTCATCCGTATCTATGGCCATGTTTTCACCTGCAGCCGGGGGGCTGTCGGCCAGTACTGTTGCAGGAGGTGGGGTGTCAGGATTTCCTTCAACCCCCTTTCTGGGGCCAGAGATTGGACTCTTGGGGAATTCATTATCAAGTCTGGTAGTAGACAGAGGTCCTCTCTGTAGAAAAAAGCATGAGTTAGGATGCTCCAGTCCCTTTATTCCAGAGAAGGGGAAAGTGAGGCTCAGAAAGGGACAGAGTCTTGCCCAAGGCCACTGAGCCAGACAGTGGCAGAGAAACAGTTGGTCCCAGAGCTCCTGACTTGCCAGCCCCATGTACCTCCACCTTGATTCCAGTGCCCATGAATGAGTGAGAACACATTTCTAACACATTAGAAACACAAATTCTGGAGCCAGCCTGCCAGAGTTTCACATCAGGTTCTTCCTTGCACAAGCTCTGTGATTTTGAGCACATTCTTTGGCCTCTCTGAATCTGTTTCTTCATCTGTAAAATGGGTACAATCATTATGTCTGTTGTACAGGGTGATCAGGAGGCTTAAATGAGGTAATGTATGTGAAGACTTACAACAGTGCCAGGCACACAGTAAGTGCTGAATTAAAGCTAACTTCGGCCAAGTGCAGTAACTCAAACCTGTAATCCCAGTGCTTTGGGAGAACAAGGAGGGAGGATCGCTTCAGCCCCAGAGTTTGAGACCAGCCTGGGAAGCACAGTGATGACCCCAAGTTTACAAATAATTTAAAAGTTAGCCAGGTGTGGTGGTGTGCACCTGTAGTCCCTGCTACTCAGGAGGCTGAGGCAGGAGGATGACCTGAGCCCAGGAGGTTGAGGCTACAGTGAGTGATCATGCCACTATACTCCAGCGTGGGCGACAGAGTGAGACTGTCTTAAAACAAGGTAACTTTTTAAATGAAATTCATGACAAGGACATGGTGAGGGGCTGCAAACAGTTGTATTTGCAGGGAGTTCGTGGTCCTGCCAGTGATGGAGCAGGTCTCCTTCTTGGTTTATTAAAAAGTTGAGGAAAATGTGGACAATTCATGTCCAGAGACTTGTGGCCAACAGAAAATAGCTCCTACCTTTACCTACTCAGAGCTGCACTAATACAGAAGCCATAGCCACGTGGGCCGACTGAGCACTTGAATGGTGGCTTAATATGAGTTCAGATGAGCTGTCAGTGTCAGTTATACGATGGATTTCAAAGATGCAGTATGAGCAAAGGTCCTGAGGCAGGACGGTACCTGCATTTCTCGGGACCACAGAGCGGTGTGTGGGAGATGAAGGCAGCGATGTGATCTTGTAGCATCTGTATCTCCATGTGACTATTGCTTCCTTTGGGCAGGGGCTGCATCTGCCTTGTACGTCTCCATAGCCCCAAGGGCTGGCACGGTATCTGGCATATAGTAGGTGCCTACTACATGTTTGTTGAAAGAATGAATGCATGTTGGTGGTAACTAAATCCAGCTGAGTTCAACTGAGCACAGGGAGAGAGAGGACCAAATGCCTGCTGTAGTGGACACTGGTGTGTGCTGGGGTCCCCCTTCTAGACAGAGACACTCACTCTCCAGCTGCTGGGAGAGCTGGTGGCTGATGATTGGTGCCCAGCTGAGTCTCTCTCTGGGCATGCTCCCCTAGACCTCCCACCCCACGGGACAGCACACCTCCAATGACTGGTGAATATGGAGTACAAAAGCCCAGCCCCTTTTCCCCAGGCAGGACAGCTCTGCTGTGCTGGTCCAGCTCCAGAACTTCCCCAGAGATGACTGAGGCCTTTGTTGCGACTTCATTGCAGCTCAGCTCCTCTGCCTATCCAGACCTCGCTCCCATGCAGGTGCTGCCTCCAAGAGCACTCCCCAGTAAACCTCCTGCTCACTCATCCGTGGGCTTCCCTGGGAACCTGACCTCTTACTCCTCTCAAGCCATAACCTTGTCATTCATTTATTCATTCATTCAGTCAGTCAGTAAATATGTATTGAATAGCTATGCCCCAGGCATTGTTTTGGGATCCAGCAGCAACTCCAAACAGACCAGGATTGTTTGTGTAGGGATATTGGTCATCGAGTTTTTAGATTCCACCAAGACTGAATCTCCCCATCTCCAGCCCCACTGTGGCCATGCCACCCCTGGGAGGTCTGGCTGCCTCAGCTCCCTAGAGTGGCCCCCAGAAGATGTGGACGGGTGTGGTGAGAGGAAGGGAGCAGACCCAGGAGCCCAGGTCCGTGGAGTCAGACCCAGGCTTGAACTCAGCTCAGTGCTTTTTTGCACTTCCCTAGTGACTAATGATGTCGAGCATCTTTTCATGTGCTCATTGGCCATTTGTATACAGTGTTAGTGCGTTTTCATCGCTGTAAAGGAATACCTGAGGCTGGGTAATTCATAAAGAAAAGAGGGACCGGGCGCGGTGGCTCACATCTGTAATCTCAGCACTTTGGGAGGCTGAGGTGGGTGGATCACCTGAGGTCAGGAGTTCGAGACCAGCCTGGCCAACATGGTGAAACCTCGTCTCTACTAAAAATACAAAAATCAGCCAGGTGTGGTAGCGTGTGCCTGTAATCCCAGCTACTGAGGAGGCTGAGGCAGTTGAGCCACTGCACTCCAGCCTGGGTTACAGAATGAGAATCCCTCTCAAAAAAATAAAAAATACAAAGAAAGAAAAGAAAAGAAGGCTGGGTGCAGTGACTCATGCCTGTAATCCCAGCACTTTGGGAGGCCGAGGTGGGAATATTACTTGAGCTCAGGAGTTTGAGACCAGCCTGAGCAACATAGCAAGACCTTGTGTCTCTTGTAAATAAAAATAAAAAGTTAGCTACCAAAAATTAGGTGGCGTGTAGTCCCAGCTACTTGAGCGGCTGAGGTGGGAGGACCGCTTGAGCCTGGGAGACTGAAGCTGCAGAGAGCTGTGATCACGCCACTGCACTCTAGCCTGGGTGACAGAGTGAGATGCTGTCTTGAAAACTAAAATAAAAAAGAAGAGAGGTTTATTTGGCTCATAGTTCTGCAGGCTGTACAAAGCATGGCACCAACATTTGTTTGGATTCTGGTGAGGCCTCAGGAAGCTTTTACTCTTGTTGGAAGGCAGAGGGGAGCAGGCATGTCACGTGGTGAGTGAGGCAAGGAGGAGGTACCAGGCTCTTTTAAACAACTAGACCTCAAAGGACTCACAGAGTGAGAACTCATTGCTGAGAGGACAGCACCAATCCATTCATGAGAGATCCACCCCCGTAACCCACACACCTCCCACTAGGCCCACCCTCTAATATTGGAATGATGTCACATTTCAACACTGGAAGAGAGATATGGAAGGAACAAAACATCCAAACTATACCATATACCTTCTTTGGAGAAATGTCTAAGTCCTTTGCTCAGTTCTAAATTGTTTTGTTGTGGTGGTGGTGAGTTTCAAGTGTTCTTTATATATTCTAGATACTAGACCTTTATCAGATATATGACTTGCAAATATTTTTTCCCATTCTGTAAACTGTCTTTTCACTTTGTGGATAATGTCCTTTGATGCACAAAGGTTTTTACTTTGTATAAAGTCCAGTGTGTTTTCTTCTTTTACTGCTTGTGCTTTTTCTGTCATCTCTAAAGCTTCATTGCCAAACCCAAGGCTGTGAAAATGTACCCTTCTGTTTTAGGAGTTTTACAGTTTTAGCTCTTACATTTCGGCCTTTGATCCATTCTATATGTAAGAGAGGGGTCAAACTTTCTTTTCTTTTCTTTTTGAGATAGAGTCCTGCTCTGTCGCCCAGGCTGGAGTGCAGTGGCGTGATCTCGGCTCACTGCAACTTCTACCTCCTGGGTTTAAGTAATTCTCTGCCTCAGCCTCCCAAGTAGCTGGGATTACAGGCACCTGCCACCATGCCCAGCTAACTTTTAGTATTTTTTGTAGAGATGGGGTTTCACCATCTTGGCCAGGCTGGTCTTGAACTCCTGACCTCGTGATCCACTCACCTTGGCCTCCCAAAGTGCTGGGATTACAGGCGTGAGCCACCGTGCCTGGCCTCAAACTTTCTCCTTCTTCTTATAGTTCTGTCATTATTTATTAAGTGATTCTTCTCCCATGGAATGATCTTATTGGCTCTTGTTGAAAAGCCATTGGGGGCCAGGCGCAGTGGCCCATGCCTGTAATCCCACACTTTGGGAGGCCAAGGCAGGTAGATCACCCGAGGTCACGTGTTCAAGACCAGCCTGGCCAACATGGTGAAACCATCTCTACTAAAAATACAAAAATTAGCTGAGCGTGGTGGTACATGCCTATAGTCCCAGCTACTCTGGAGGCTGAACCTGGGAGACAGAGGTTGCAGTGAGCCGAGATCATACCACTGCACTCCAGCCTGGGTGACAGAGCAAGACTTCGTCCAAAAAAAAAAAAGAAAAGAAAAGAAAAAGGAAGGAAGGAAGGGCCATTGGAAATAGATGTATGGGTTTATTTCTGGACACTCATTCTACCCTCTGGATCGCTATATGTCTGCTCTTATGTCAGTACCACACAGGTTTGATTATTGTAGACTTAATGCCTTTTTGAGCCTCAGGTCTTTTTTCTCCTATAAAGGGAGGGCAGAAGTAGATCTCTGGCAGGGGTTTGTGGATGAAATGAGCTGGATTAAGTCATAGCAGCTGGCAGCATGCTTGGCCTGTAGCAGTAGCAGAAGCAGTTACTGTTATTATTATATTTAAGATGGAGGTTGTGCTTAAGGACTCCTTTAGAGAGCTGGACATGTATATTAGTCAGGTTAGGCTGTTAAAATACTGTAGACTAGGTAACTTACAAACAACAGAAATGTAAAGCTCATAATTTTTTTTTTTTGAGTTGGGGTCTTGCTCTGTCACCTACGCTGGAGTACAATGGTGCAGTCACGGCTCACTGCAGCCTCCACCTCCTGGGTTGATGTGATCCTCCCACCTCAGCCTCACAAAGTGCTGGGGTTACAGGTGTGAGCCACTGTGCCCAGGCTGCTCATAGTTCTGGAGGTGGGGGAGTCCAAGACTGAGGCACTAGGAGATTCAGTGTCTGGTGAGGACTCAAATTCTTGTGTCCTCACAAGGTGGAAGGGGCAAAAGAGCCCTCTGGGACCCTTTTTATAAGGACACTAATCCCTTTCATGAGGGAGGGCTCCACCCTTACCCATGAGACCCAACCACCTCCCAAAAGACCCACCTGCTAACACCTTCGCACTGGGAATTTTCTTTTTCTTTCCTTTTTAAAATTTTCTTTTTACATTTTTTCCCTCTTATTTTTAGTTGATGTGTAATAATTGTATATATGTAGGAGATACAGAGTGATATTTCAATACATGCATACAACATGTAATGATCAAATCAGGATAATTAGCATATCCATTTCAAACATTTATACATTCTTTGTGTTATAATCACTGAAAATCATCTCATATAAAGTGTTTTGTTTTTGTTTTTGTTTTTTTGAGATGGGGTCTCACTCTGTCACCCAGGCTGGGCTGCAGTGGCACAATCTCGGCTCAACTGAGACCTTCACCTCCTGTGCTCAAGCGATCTTCCCACCTCAGCCTCCGAAGTAGCTGGGACTGTAGGCATGCACCACCATACCTAATATATATATATACACATTTTTTGTAGAGACAGGATTTCTCCATGTTGCCTAGGTTGATCTCAAACTCCTGAGGTTAGCCACCTGCCCACCTCAGCCTTCCAAGGTGCTGGATTATAGACGTGGGCCACTATACCTGGCTGGCCTCTTACAGTTTTTTGAGAATATATAATAGATTATAGTTAACCATATACAGTGGAACATATGAATTTGGGGGAGAGGGCACAAACATTCTATTCACACCATGGCAGTGTGCCATGGGCTGCAGACATCACCATCGGTGCACAGGGCCCGGGAGTGTCAGTCATCAGGCAGTGAGGTGTGACTTCACCCTATTCTACCCACGCTCCCCTGAGGCCAGCCTTGGGCCTGCATGAAGTGGAGAGAAAAGGACACCAGAGACCAAGAAGCATCAGCTTTCACAGTGACCTGGTGATATTCTGTGAGTGAGGGAAGAGGAAGTTTGCTTGTCACTGAGTGGGAGGGATCTGGGTCCCACAATCATTCTAGGGTGCCACCCCCAGACATGCCAGTGCAGGAAGACTGTGCTGCAGCCCTGGAACCTACAGCTGTCCCCAGATGATGCATTATTGAAAGAACTGTGCAGTGAACACCATGCACCCCCGATGCAGATTCCACAATGAACAGTTTACAATAGTCACCTTCTCTCAGCTCTAGCCACGTGTCCTTCCCTCTATCTACCCATCCATCCACCTTATTTATTTTATTTCTTGTTGCATTTCAAAGTACATTGCAGAAATTCCATCCACTGACCCTTTGCATACTTTGGCAGGCATTTCATTAACTACAGTTCAAAATGTGTGTCTGAGGCCGGGCACAGTGGCTCACGAGTGTAATCCCAGCACTTTGGGAGGCTGAGGTGGGCAAATCGTGAGGTCAGGAGTTCAAGACCAGCCTGGCCAATGGAGTGAAACCTTGACTCTACTAAAAATACAAAAATTAGCTAGGCGTGGTGGCGCATGCCTGTAATCCCAGCTACTTGGGAGGCTGAGGCAGGAGAATCGCTTGAACCCGGGAGGCAGAGATTGCAGTGAGCCGAGATAACGCCACTGCACTCCAGCCTTGGCAACAGAGTGAGACTTCATCTGAAACAAAAAAGAAACAACAACAAAAAACTAAAATGCGTGTCTGTGTATTTTCATAAAACCTGTATTTCAAAAAAAAAAAAAATCCCCCAGGGAATTCTTCCCTGATGCCGATCCCGGACAGGGAGTCAGACCTTATGTTAAGAGCCACCGTCCTGATTACTGAGAGACACCTGAGAGGAAGACTTTGCAAGGATTCCCAGGGTATGGATTGGTCTCTGGCTCTACCTCCTAGCTCTGTGGTCTGGGGCAGGTCACATCATTTGCCCAAGCCTCAATGTCCTCATCTCTAAATTGGGCTTAAGGAAGTATCTACTTCTTAGGGTTGTCATGAGGAATAACTGAGTCTCTGCACATAACGTGCCTGGCCTGGTGCTTGGCGCATAGTAAGGGCTCAGTTAATAACAGCCTTTGCTGTTACGAAGATGTCACTCTATGGATACCTTCCAGAACAACTGCTTTTCTTTTCTTTTTTTTTGAGATGGAGTCTCACACTGTCACCCGAGCTGGAGTGCAGTGGCGTGATCTCAGCTCACTGCAACCTCTACCTCCCAGGTTCAAGCGATTCTCCTGCCTAAGCCTCCTGAGTACCTGGGATTATAGGTTCCCGCCACCATGCCTGGCTAATTTTTTGTGTTTTTAGTAGAGACGAGGTTTTACTATGTTGGCCAGGCTGGTCTTGAATGCCTGACCTCGTGATCTACCCACCTCAGCTTCCCAAAGTGCTGGGATTACAGGTGTAAGCCACCGTGCCTGGTCTTTTTTCCTGAGACCTGAGTTTTGCTCTTGTTGGCCCAGGCTGGAGAGCAACAGTGTGATCTTGGCTCACTGCAACCTCCACCTCCTGGTTCAAGCAATTCTCCCGCCTCAGCCTCCCAAGTAGCTGGAATTACAGGGGTAAGCCACCATGCCCAGCTAAATTTGGTATTTTTAGTAGAGACAGGGTTTCACCATGTTAGCCAGGCTGGTCTTGAACTCCTGAGCTCAGATGATCTGCCCACCTCGGCCCCCCAAAGTGCTGGGATTACAAGCGTGAGCCACTGTGCCCGGCCCAGAACAACCCATTTTCATAGGACAGTAGAGTTCTTTGTTTCTGGAAGCTGGAAGCATTTTGGCCTGATCGGCTGGGAACTGGTGAATGGGCAGGTTGAGAGTAAAGCCAGGGCCTACAATTCCTCTCATATTACCTTTGTCCTCACTGGTGCAGGTGGCAGGAAACCCCCTTCCAAGGATCTTTGATCTCACTGGAAGCTGGGGCTCAGGGAGGCTGGCACAGGGGGTTGCTTCAGGCCTTAGCATGAGGGTGATGGATTGTAGTGTGGGGGATGGGGGATAATCCTCCCTGGAAGGGAGGCTCACCCAACATGTGTCAACAGACCCCAGTTGTCTGCTCATGACTGTAATTTAAGATGCCGATTTTGCAACTCCTGGAGCTGGTGAAACAGTATAGCCCCTTGGGTATTTTGTAGGAGATTTAAGGAGCTGCAAATTAGTGAACACGCAGGCTGCCTTGGTGCCTGGAGCAGAGCTAACATTCTAGAGAGAGTTTGCAGATGGGCAGATCACAGGCGAGAGTCATTCCACAGATGACTTTCTGGGGCACATGGTTTATTTTTTGTTTCTTTATTTTAGAATTGAATTCCTTGCCCACATTTTTTTTTTTTTTTTTTTTAAAGACAGGGTTTCACCATGTTGGTCAGGCTGGTCTTGAACTCCCGACCTCAGGTGATCCGCCCGCCTTGGCCTCCAAAGTGCTTGGATTACAGGTGTGAGCCACCACACCCGGCAACCCGCATTTTTTTTTTAAACATGAGGGTTATACATGGAAATGTTTTGAGCCAGGCTCACACCTGTAATCCCAGCACTCTGGGAGGCTGAGGAAGGTGGATCATCTGAAGTCAGGAGTTTGAGACCAGCCTGACCAACATGGTGGAAACCCCATTTCTACTAAAAATACGAAAAATTCTCCGGGCATGGTGGTGGGTGCCTGTAGTCCCAGCTACTTGGAAGCCTGAGGCAGGATCTCATTTAAACCTGGGAGGTGGAAGTTGCAGTGAGCCGAGATCATGCCATCGCACTCCAGCCTGGGCAACAGAGTGAGACTCCATCTAAAACAAAAACAAACACACAAAGAAAATGTCTTGAAAAATCAGATCCAGCAACAGTGGGCCCACAGTCCTGCATGACAATCATATGCTGAGTGTGATGGATCCCTTTTGCCAGGACATCAGAAGGCCAGCTTGTCCCTGCTACACCAGAGTTACCTGTCTGTCTGCTGCTGACAACTTAGTTTGAGACCCCAGGCTTTACTGGTAAGATAGACACACAGTCAACTATTTATCGGTGAGTACTGTAGCTTAGGACAGTGGTTCTCCATAGAGGTGATTGAGCACCCTAGGGGACAGTGGCAGTGTTGGAAGACATATTTTGGTTGTTGCAACTTGAGGAGGGTACCATGGCATCTAGTGGGTGGAGAGCAGGGATACTGCCCAGCATCCTACAGGGCACACGACAGCCCCAACAAAGATTATCCAGCCCCAAATATCAGTGGAACTGAGGCTGGGAAACTGTGGATTAGGGGCATCAGCAAACTGATCTGGAAGGAAGAGGTTAATTCCAGTCGTGGCACTCAAGAAAGGCTCCCTGAATAGAAGAGGTCTCGCTGGTGAGCAGGCACTTCAGGGTGTTCCTGCTCCCGTCTCGGCCCAGGCACCTGGGTACTTTACAGGTCAGGGTTGAGATGTTGTATTAATCTGTTCTCACGCTGTTATAAAGAACTTCCCAAGACTGGGTAATTTATAAAGGAAAGAGGTTTAATTGACTCACAGTTCTGCAGGGCTAGGGAGCCTCAGGAAACTTACACTCATGGCAGAAGGGGAAGCAAACATATCCTTCTTTACTTGATGACTGTGCCAGGTTTCAACTGAGAGCAATTGAGGGGCAGGCATGTCAGTCAGAGAACAGCACAAGCAAAGGTCTGGAGGTACCTTTGATGGGTCGAGGTGGGCGAGAGTGTGAACAGCGAGATGGAGCCTGTGGTTTGAGATACATGAAATTTGGGGTCAGATGGATTTGGGTTTAAGTTCTGACTCTACCACTCATTAGCCAAGTGCCTTCAGGCTTATCATTGGCCTGAACCTCAGTTTCATCACCTGTAAAATGGGGATAAGAAATGAGGTTGTGTAGGGCCAGACTCATCTGTCCCCAGTCCTCCATTCTACTCTTCGTCCCAGCCATTCCTAACTACTGGCAGTTTGCTACATGCTTCTTGCTTCCTCTCCCCTGTCTGGGCTCTCCATGTGCAGTTCCCTCTGCCAGGAATGTTCACATTCCAGATGTATGGATTACACCATCAAGGTGTTATTAATCCGGTGCTGATATGTTCAGACTTGTGTTTTGAAAGGATCACTCTGCCAGCAACATGGGGTTGGGCTTGCGGCAGGCAGGGAATCTGGAGGCCAAGGGAATGATGGGGAATTCTCAGGCCCGCACAAGAAACCTAGGAGTTTCTGCCTTCACATTCTGTCGCTTCCCCATCACTCTCTGGCCTTAATAAGGTGCCTTGGGAGAAGGTCAGTGAGGACCCAACAGGCATGAACAGGTTGGATTCTCTCTTGGTTAATGTTCCTGCTCCCTTCTCAGTCCAGGCGCCTGGTTACTTTATAGGTCAAGGTTGAGGTGTTGTATTAGTCTGTTCTCATGCTGTTATAAAGAACTTCCCAAGACGGGGTAATTTATAAAGGAAAGAGGTTTAATTGACTCACAGTTCTGCAGGGCTGGGGAGGCCTCAGGAAACTTACAATCATGGCAGAAAGGGAAGCAAACACGTCCTTTACATGGCAGCAGGACGGAGAAGTGCTGAGCAGAGGGGCAAAAGCCCCCTATAAAACCATCAAATCTTGTGAGAACTCACTTACTATCACGAGAACGGCATGGGGGTATCAGTCCCCATGATTCGATTACCTCCCACAGGGTCCTTCCCACTATATGTGGGGATTATGGGAAGTATAATTCAAGATGAGATTTGGGTGGGGACACAGCCAAACCATATTAGATGTAGAGACAAAACCTCATAGAGGCTTCTGAGAGTCTGTGGTCAATCCACCTAGTTTCCTTAGCCTCAGTTTCCTCACCTGTGTAGAACAGAGTTTTTTCAAGGTCTGTGGGGTATATGGGATACTTCCTACAAAGTTCTTTCAACAGGACCTAGCTCAATTTTATAAAAATCAAACTCTTGACTGGGTGGAATGGCTCACACCTATAATCTCAGCACTTTGGAGGCCAAGGTGGGTGGATCATGAGATCAGGAGTTCGAGACCAGTCTGGCCAATATGGCTACTAAAAAGTACAAAAATTAGCTGGGTGTGGTGGCGTGCGCCTATAGTCCCAGCTACTCAGGAGGTTGAGGCAGGAGAATCGCTTGAACCCGGGAGGCAGAAGTTGCAGTGAGCTGAGATCATGCCACTGCATTCCAGCCTGCCAGCCTGGACAACAGAGTGAGACTCTGTCTCAAAAAAGAAAAAAAAAAAATCAAGTTCTTGCCGAACACTCTCTGAATGCCTGGTACTGCAGGAGGCCCTGGGAATTCAAAGTCTCTCTCTCTCTCTCTCTTTTTTAAGTAGGGACAGGTTTTCTCCATGTTTGTCAGGCTAGTCTCCAACTCCCAACCTCAGGTGATCTCCCATCTCTGCCTCCCAAAGTGCTAGGATTACAGGCGTGAGCCATCGTGCCCTGCCCCTAAAGTCTCTCTTAAGAACTAACGTTGACATTTTTGATTGCCTGATTTAGGATCTGTGGACTTTGCTGACTGGGGACATCCAATTTTTAGGGAGAAATTTCTGGGAATTTTATTTGAAAGATGTGCACAAAGATTTAGCTTTTAAGTAGGTCCACGGTGATTATACTTATAAAGTAAAAGATTGGAAATAGCTTTAATGTCCAACTATAGGATATTGGTTTAATATGTGATGAGACAAATCGTGTATTATGCAGTCATTCAAGAGGAAGCAGATGGATATTTGCTGTTACGGAAAGATGCTCATCGTTAAGTGAAAACAATATACAAAACAATCTTTGTATATCAGTAATAGGCCAGGCATGGTGGCTCACACCTGTAATCCCAGCACTTTGGGAGGCCACGGAGGAAGGATTGCTTGATCCCAGCAGTTCAACATGGGCAACATGGCAAAACCTTGTCTCTACAAAAATACAAAAATTAGCTGGGAATGGTGGTGCACACCTGTACTTCCAGATACTCAGGAGGCTGAGGTGGGAGAATTACCTAAGCCCAGGAGGTGGACGCAGTAGTGAGCCATTACTGTGCCACTGCACTCCATCCTGGGCAACAGAATGAGACCCTGTCTCAAAACACACACACACACACACACACACACACACACACACACACACACACACACACACACACACACACACACACACACACACACACACACACACACAAAAAAAAAAAAACTCTAAAACACACCCAAAAAAA
>CAUYQU010014297.1:0-12733 GCA_963574635.1 Cheracebus regulus | reverse complement strand
AAACATAAGACCTAACACCATAAAAACCCTAGAAGAAAACCTAGGCAAAACCATTCAGGACATAGGTATAGGCAAGGACTTCATGACTAAAACACCAAAAGCATTGGCAACAAAAGACAAAATAGAGAAATGGGCCCTAATTAAACTCCAGAGCTTCTGCACAGCAAAAGAAACTATCGTTAGAGTGAACTGGCAACCAACAGAATGGGGAAAAAAATTTGCAATCTACCCATCTGACAAAGGGCTAATATCCAGAGTCTACAAAGAACTAAAACAGATTTACAAGAAAAAAACAAACCCATTTAAAAGTGGGAAAAGGATACGAACAGACTCTTTTCAAAAGAAGACATTTATGAGGCCAAGAAACATGAAAAAATGCTCATCATCACTAGTCATTAGAGAAATGCAAATCAAAACTACATTGAGATACCACCTCATGCCAGTTAGAATGGCGATCATTTAAAAATCCAGAGACAACAGATGCTGGAGAGGATGCGGAGAAATAGGAACACTTTTACACTGTTGGTGGGAGTGTAAAATACTTCAACCATTGTGGAAGACAGTATGGCAATTCCTCAATGATCTAGAACCAGAAATACCATTTGACCCAGCAATCCCATTACCAGGTATATATCCAAAGGATTATAAATCATTCTATTATAAAGACACATGCACATGTATGTCCATTGTGACACTCTTTATGATAGCAAAGACCTAGAACCAACCCAAATGCCCATCAGTGATAGACTGGACAAGGAAAATGTGGCACATATACACCATGGAATACTATGAGCCATAAAAAAAGATGAGTTTGTGTCCTTTGTAGGGACATGGATGAACCTGGAAACCATCATTCTCAGCAAACTGACACAAGAACAGAAAATCAAACACCACATGTTCTCACTTAAAGGTGGTGCTGAACAATGAGAACACATGGACACAGGGAGGGGAGCATCACACACTGGGGTCTGTTGTGGGGTGCCAAGAGAGGGACAGTCAGGGGTAGGGAAGTTGGGCAGGGATGACATGGGGAGAAATGCCAGATATAGGTGATGGGGGGATGGAGGCAGCAAACCACATTGCCATGTAGGTACCTATGCAACAATCCTGCATGTTATGCACATGTACCCCAGAACCTAAAGAGCAATCATATATATATATATATATATATATATATATATATATATATATATGCAGTTGTGGTGGTGGGTGCCTATAATCCCAGCTACTCAGGAGGCCAAGGCAGGAGAATTGCTTAAACCTGGGAGGCAGAGGTTGCAGTGAGCTGAGATTATGCCACATACTCTAGCCTGGGAGACAGAGCAAGACTCCATCTCAAAAAAGAAAAGAAAAAGAAAAAGAAATCAGTAACAAGAAGATACTTGTGTTTGAAAACTACACAAACACATGGAAATAAAATTTTCTGTTGGTGCACATGTCACCACTTTAGGATGGCTCAGAGCCTCCCAGTTCACCCCATAGTGTAAGCTGCAGTCACCATCTGGGGCATAACCAGAATATTTGTTCTAGAACTTGGAATTGGAATCTCCCTAGAATCTAAAGATTTTGCTATTGTTAACCACTTGACACTTTGTGATTTCACAATATCTTCTTACATCTTTTTAAAATATATGGCTCCTCAAAGTACTCTATGTTAATTTTTAATTAAAATTTTTAATTAAAAAGATGAAACAGGACAGTGTTGCTGAAACAGTTCTTTTAAAATAGGAAAAGGACTATTTGGAAATACTAAAAGATAGATTACAATGTCTCCTTTAAATATTTGAGAGAGAGACATTTAAAAATTAGAATTGCAAACTTCCTTTTTTAAATGAAATGCCAATTAGGCACTAGACTTTCTCAAAGAATATTATGATTTTCCAAAAATTAAAAAAAAAAAAACTATAGGCTATATACTTGGCCACAATGTAGTAAACCAGAAATTAAAAACAACTACTTAATTTAAATCTCAAACTACTTATAAAGAGTAAATCTTTTTTTTTCTAAAATTCTTCAGTCAAAGAGCAAGAAAAATGGTACTACAAATTATTTAGAAAGTTATGTTTCTAAAAATATGCCATATGAAATATTTGGAATTTGGCCAAAGTTACATGAGAGAAATATTTGCAGCTGAAATTTTTAAATTATTAAACAAAATAATAGCAAAGTCAAATAATTGAGCTATAAAAATTTAAAAATAGAATAAAAGGAAGGGAAATTTAATAAAGATCATAGCAGAAATTAACAATTTTAAAATAACAACATTGAGAAATAATTTTGAGCTGATTCTTTGAGAAGCCCAACAAATATCTAACAACCTAATTTTTATTTTATTTATTTATTTTATTATACTTTCAGTTCTGGGATACATGTGTAGAACCTGCAGGTTTGCTACATAGGTACACACGTGCTGTGGTGGTTTGCTACATCCATCACCCGTCATCTACATTAAGTGTTTCTCCTAATGCTATCTCTCCCTTATTCCCCGCCTTCTGCTACCCTTCCCTTAGCCCCCACCCTTCGACAGGCCCTGGTGTGTGATGTTCCCCTCCCTGTGTCCATGTGTTCTCATTGTTCAGCACCCACTTATGAGTGAGAACATGTGGTAACAACCTAATTTTTAAAAAATTAAATAAGTAATATTAAAGGTCAGAACAATGTAATTATAGATTTTTCAAATTTTAAGTATAGACTTGATCATAATACCTCACTACTGGTTAATGATTTGGAAAGATCAATGCTACATTCTTAGTCATAACAAATTGCAAATTAATTCCAGATGAAGTATAAGAATAAAGTGTATATAAATATTTATAATACCTTATAGCAGAAGATAGTCTATAAATATGGTATCAAAAGCAGCAACCATAAAGAAAATAATTGATCAATTGTCTCACATTGAAACTTCTATACGGGGGGAAAACCCCTAAAAGGTAAATGATAAATTGAGAAAATATTTCTAATATATGTGATAAAATATTAATGATGCTAATATATAAAATATATGATTAAAATAATAGAAGTAAAATTAATAAAATTGTCATCTCAAAAGTCAAATTCAAAAATTTTAAATATTTGAGATTTTTTTAGTTGTAACAGATATATCCACTCAATATATATGTATTTTAATATATATATTATATATATTTTTCATATGATATATATTTTTAAATGATTAAATTAGAGAACATTAAAAGAATAACACCACTTTTTAATATAAACTCTCTGGGGTATAATGGGGTTACGTATCAAAAAGTCACAAAACATATACATAATTCTACAAGAATTACACTTCTAGGAATTATCCTAAGGAAACAATCTGAGAAACATGTAAATATTTAGTTACAATGATGCTTGCTATGCTTTTTTAAAAAATGATATCCCCAAATTGGGAACAGAACACCAATTTTTGGCAATAGGAGATTGGTAGACTTAATTATGAATCCTCTATTTGATGGACTGCTGTATAATCAATAAAGTGTATGTGGTACATCTATATTTATTAACCTTGAAAGATGCCAACAACATGCTCAGTGAAAAGAGAACACAAGACTCTAAACAGCAATAATTCATGCTTGAGAAATATGTATATGTATTTTATTTGAGACATTTCTATTACTGATTGGTGAGATTGGAAGCTCCTTTGTTTGTCTTTTAAGATTTCCACCCTGAAATATGATATGTTATTTTTTATAAGAGAGAAGAGAGAAAACATTAAATAAAACCTATTACAACCTTTTTTAAAGTATAGACATTGGCTATGGTAGAGCTACATACTTCTATCATTGTATTCTATTACACATTTTACATGTATCGATTTACATGTTCCTTTTGTCTATGTAGCTATAATTCCCTTGAGGGCAAGCACTGTTACTATCTTTGTATGCCTACCTAGCAATTCACCTAGGGTTTTATAGTGAACATCATTAAGTGTTGGTATTTTTAAGAGGAAATAAAAAGAAGGCAGGGAGGGAGGAGAGGGGAGAGAAGAAATGAAGAGGAGAAAGAGTGGAAGGGAGAAAGAGGGAAGGAAGGAAAGGAGGGAGGAAGAAGGAAGAGAGGAAGAGAGATGGAGGGATGGAGAAAAAGAAAGAGAGAAGGAGAAGAAAGAGGAACAAAGAGAGGGAAAGAAAGAAGAGTAAATAAGGGGAAAAGGTAAAAAAAAAAAGGCTGTCGTTGGGGGTAGAAAAGTGGTTAGAGACATCATTTCCGCACAAATACATTTTTATCTCCTGGAATTGAAACCAAAATCCCAGTCACAGCTGTCTCCTCTGCCCAGTCCACATGTCTGCCATGTTGCTCTGTTTCAGAAGCCTGGTAATGCTGTGGATACAACAGTGTTTTAGGGCTCCAGCCAGTAAGATCCTATCTAAGAAAACATTTTCCCACAAGGTACCCTGCCCTTCGCAGATGTTTGCTAACACATCAACAGCTGGAGCACTGCATAACACAGTTTCTCAATCATTAGCAGACATTACCTAATTGATAAGGGCGTCCTTCTAAGCAGCCTGTTCCCAGTTCTGTGTGACATACAATCAAACTCTATTCCCTTTCCCTGTGACATCAACATTCTTGGCTGAGCCATTGGAGGGGAACTCCTTTTCCACCCAAGATAAACTGGAATCTGGGGCTAGAACCATTCCCCTAGGGTCCCCACAGCCAAATTCTCCCACCAACTCCCACCTCCCCAGTCCCCAGAGTGCTTGATTCCAGCCATGAGGCCGCTCCTCAGGCCTTGCTGAGGTTGACCGCAGTGCAGCTGTAGCTCTTCACCAGCTCCCTGTGACAGCGGGAACCAGATTGGAAGCACCAGGCATTTGGTGTCAATGGACGTGCACGCCTGAACCGCTGAGCTGGGACCATCCCTCCCTCTCTCTTCCCTTGTGGCTCCCCCTACACAACTGTACATCAACATTGAAATTGTCCATCTGGTGTTTCCCAGTAATAGGGTCCTTGTGATAACATATTTCATTAACAGTGCTTGGAGATGGCCTGTGAACCCAGGAAGCAAAGGACCCTAGCCACTGATGGCCAGCTCAGGCAAAGGTACAGACAGATGTACAAGAAGAGCCCAGATGGCATAAAAGACCTTGAAATGAGGCTCTAGGTAAGCCCACCTCCTGCCTCCTCCAGTGCCCACTGACCCACCCAGTGAGTGTTGAGTTTCCTTGGCATGCCCTGCAAATACGGTTGCAAAGGAAATTTTTGCTACCAAATTGGTCCCTAGCCCCTAAGATTAGAGGAAAGACACATAGTCAGCAGGCAAGAGAACACAGAAGTTTGTTGTCTGTGGGTCTTTTTCTTAATAAATGAAAGGTTGATTTATCTTATCTTTGTCTTACAGCATAATGGGGAATTTGGACAAATAGACCCAGCTTCAAACACTGGCTCTGACACTGCTGGCTTTATAACTTTGGGCAAATTTGTCTCTCTCAGCTTCTATTTTCTCATGTGGCCCTTGTGAGGATTCAGTGAGAAAACCTACATAAATCCCCGGTCTAGAGTAGGTTCTCAGTAAGTGCCAGCTTTAAAAAAAAAAAAAAAAAAAAAAAACGAAAATCAGTATACACGAAGATATGAGATATATATGTCTAGATGGCCAGTCTTCCTGCTTCATCAGGTTGGCATTATCTTCCCATTCCACAGAAAAGTGTGTGGTTATTAGCAGAGCTGTCTGAAATCCAAAGCAACGCAAATGGTGCCCAGTGTCATCTCACCAAGCAATAGGCCTCTCACAGGTGAGGAGCTTGAGGCCTACAGAGCGAAAGTGAGGGTACAGCTGGATGCTCAGGGTCTTGGCCCTGAGCCTCATCATTTGCTATGTATCCCTGGCTCTACCCCATGTTTGGGGAGTGGGGGTAACTGGGCATGGGCCTGCTCTCAGCTCTCCTCCATGAGGGGGATGCCACAGTGTCAGACTAGCCCCCATCCTGCCCTAGACTCTAGAGCAATCATGCTGGGCCTTTTGAGGATTCAAAAACATGTTTCCATATTTCCCTAGTTTCCTGTTCTCATCAAGGTTTGGCCTCCACTGGAGTGTTGAGTCTAAGATTTTTGTTAAAATAGCCCTCTGTGGAAAATGGCGTGGGTCTGAAAGAAGCCCCCATGCCCTTTGACTTGGAGGTGGGTGGATGCACACCGGCTGGCTGTGGGTCCTGGTTGGTGAATGGGTTCAACAGCCATATACCATACCTTCCCCACGATGGAGCCCCGTCACTGAGTGGGGTCAGGACCACCTCCATCAATGTTGGTGGCCAAGGGAGACCATGCTGGTTTCTGACCCCTCAATGTCCCCCACCGCCTGTAAAGTGTAGACGGGTCCTGGGCTGGTATGCCTTGCTTCAACTTTTCTGTCTGACCCTGCAGGGTCTCCTAATCTGGGAGGCCTTGGGCATTCACCCCTCTTCATCGGGCACCGACTCTTTCTTTCTAGGTAGGAAGGAACGTTTTTAAGGACCTCTTCCAGTTCCAACATCATGGGATTATTGTGGTGTTGACCTCCTGGTCCCTCCTTGTTTTGCAGGACACTCCCTTAGGCCTCTCTCCAGCCCCAATTATAACCGGAATAGAGAGCATGGGGCCCCTCCTTGCACCCTCACTCCCACCCAAGAATCTGCATCTCCAGAGAGAAGGATGCTGTGCAGAGCTTCACTTCCAGTCACCTGAGGAGCACGTGGGCACAAATGACATGACTTTTCCCTGTCATGAGAACCCATCGGAGACCAAACTAAGTAAACTTTTGTTTCCCTATCTCATTCTCTTGAAGAGAACACCACCATAACTCCACAGAGAATAAACATACATGGCCTAATCTTTCTGCTGACTGGGACAGTTTGTTGAAATTGGTGAAATGATGCAGACCCCACTGAAATGGTTTGATAAGCATTGTAAGTCCTGCTTTGTGATTATTAAATAGGGATGGTAATTCTGCTGCTTCTGGTCATTTTTTTAAAAAATCCCTCTCTAACTTCTTCTCATGTTGCACTGTGGCTTACACATACGCTGAGCTCATGTGTCAATCAACATATGTGCACACATGCAAATCTAATATCTTCCCTTTGGGAGGGTATCTGTGCCTCTAGAGAGAGAGAGAATTCCACTCTCATTTTATGATTCCCTCATTGGGTTGTTAGTGACATCATGAAAGAGAAATCAAAGTTTGAATGATTTGTACTGCACAAGAATTAAGCTGAAATAAAAATAGCTTACACATTTTTTGATACACAAACATTTCTTAGAGCAGCAAACAGCAAACTATAGACTACGGGCCATATCTGGCCCATAACTTGTTTTTGTATGACCTGTGTGAGCTACAAATTTATGTTCCCATTTTTAAATGGCTGCGAAAATCAAAGGAAGTATAATATTTCCCAACACAAGAAAATTATATAAGATTCAAATTTCAGTGTTCATAAATAAAGTTTTATTGGAACACAGCCTTCCTCATTCATTTACTCATCATCTGTGACTGCTTTTCATGCTGCAAAAGTGGGGTTGAGCCTGTAAGCAAAACATATCTACTTCCTGGACCTTTCCAGGAAATGTTTGTTGATTTTCATAGGTCTTCCTTTTTTTAAAAGAATCTATTTTTTTCATATCCTTTCACAGATGGATGAATTGGAAACTTGAGAGGAAATGGGACTTTAAAGAATGTTCTCAACATGACTGAACCCAAAGAGAAGAAGACATTTACCCCCATGAGTGCAGATCCCTTCGAATTCCTCTGCTGTGTGCTGTCCATCAGAACAAAGCCCCGCCTCACAGAAGAGCTGTTGAAATGCCCATTAAGAAAAATTGATTCTGAAGTGTGACATCATGTCCTTGAAGATACACGATATCATGACAGGACATGATATCATGTCCTGTGCAAATAGAAATTGCATTGTCAGAGACCCAGTCACTTCAAGAGGAAAGATATGAGTGTGAAAATAAAATCATAATTTATGAAACTGATAGTTATGGTAGGAATGTTCAGCATTGAAGACTCCTCTTTATAATGAACCCCAAATTTTGTGTTAGATCCTCTGTGACCAGTTGCTTACCTCCTTTGCTCTTTTATTGACAAAACCTCATAAGGACTAAGTTTTCCATCCTTATTTAATTATTATTATTATTATTATTTTGGCTTCTGCCTTCACACAATAATATTGCTCAGGAAGGTCACTTTCAAATTCAACTTCTTACATACCATTGAAGTAACATCAGGTGAAAATTCTTAGAACTTCCTTTTTTAAAAAAATCTATTTCTAATGAAAACACTGTGGGATTATTCATTTAAGTGTGGCAGGAAGTTTCAGAGAAAATAATGTGCATATATTTTCTATGTGCCAGAGTACAGGAGGCCTAAGAAAAGGCAGGAAGAGAAGTGGTTTGCCCATTTCATTTCCTGGGGTGAAATGTAAAAACTCTGTGATGGCTCATAAATAACACTTGCCCCCTGACCCAAGTTATGTGCTCTGTTTCCACAGACGTGTTGCCCTAATATTGACACCACATGTCTTTTTCCAACTCAGAATCAGTCTGAAGAAAATGGAGGTATGAAATACAATGACACTCAGAGACACACGGGTGGCTCTGCTTTGACTGACAGGGCAGCAACACCAAGGACAACTACAGGGCCACCACAGACAGGTGGAGCTAGAAGCCCTGGGTACTCTTATCTCCAAGAGTCACAGGGAAGTGAGTCGGCAAATGATGGGTCCGTCTAGCAAGCACTGGGGGCAGTGTGCCCTGAGTCCCCTTACCTTGTCACAGCCACACACTCCAAGAACATCACCTCCTCCTCCCACCATCCAGCACACCTCATGTCTAAATAATACATATTCATGTTGAGGAGTCAAAAGGATGGCCAGGCATGGTGGCTCACACCTGTAATCCCAGCACTTTGGGAGGCCGAGGCAGGTGGATCATTTGATGTCAGGAGTTCGAGACTAGTTTGGCCAATGTGGCGAAACCCTGTCTCTACTAAAACTACAAAAATTAGCTGGGCATGGTGGCAGGCACCTTTAATCCCAGCTATTCAGGAGGCTGAGGCAGGAGAATAGCTTGAACCTGGGAATTGGAGGTTGCAGTGAACCAAGATCGCGCCATTGCACTCCAGTCTGGGTGACAAGAGCGAAACTCTGTCTCAAAAAAAAAAAAGAAGAAGAAGAAAAAGCAAAAGGAGATTCTGCTACTTGAGTGCCTTCTCTGTGTCAGTCATGGGACCAACGATTCCTCAGGACTTTATCTTATTTAATTCTCACAACATCCCAGAGAGAGATGGTCATTGTTATCATGTTTTTTAAATGAAGAAACTGGGGCCCAGCAAAGTTAATTATTTTGCCCCAAACCACACAGCTGGAAATTCTAGGAATTCAAGTCTATCCAAGTTGACTACTCTTTCTCCACACCCCTCACTGTTTCTCTAACAAAATTAATCAGACAGACTGCATTGGGGTGATTTAGGGTTCATGTAAGAAGGATTTTCCCAAGTCAATGATGTTGGACACTGGGAAATAAGGAGGGCCTTGTGAAGTAACCTCAGGTGGATTTCAGATGACCTATGCCACCTGTCTGTGGTGGATGGCAACTGTGGCATTGGTTGATACTTTCTGGAAGTTAATATTTTAAAATCTATAAAGTTCTGAACCCACTGGCCAAGTTATGATCAAATTGAGAATTTCTGGGCTTCTCCATATACCGAAGCAACTTAATGTGCCAAGAAGTTGAGTGGGCCATCACAGTGGACCCCATTTGCCTGGACGTGGAGGCTCGGCAAGGGAGCTCAGATAGAGGCTAAGCCACTGCACCCTGCTCGGCTCTGACACTTCGCACTTCTGCTTTCTCTCCTCTCTAACGTTAATGGCTCATCTCCCCCAAGGTTCTCTTTTCACCTTTTAACCATGTGTCTGTCACTTCGGCTTGTTAATGGTTTTTGGGCATCCTGAGGCACAGCACAGCGTGCTGCCACTCCACAGAGACTCCCGCCAGCCTTTCTCCTTGGTTAGGGGTTGCTTACAACTTGTAAATCAGCACATTAGTCACAGTTAAATGTTTCCTAAAGAACTTTCCAAACAACCTGGGAGTGTGGGGTTAGAACTCAGGACAGTAACAGGTGCTTTCAGGACACAAGCCACCTTGTGGGCCAATCCATGGCAACATCTGAGGATACCACCCTGCAAGGCAAGGCCACTCAGCACCTAGAGTGCCTGAAGAGGACACATTCATCCAGAAGAAAACAGGTTTAAAATAAAAGAAATTGCTACTGCCAGAACTTCCCTTTGGAGTCCTGGTTGAGTCTCCACTCTTAAACTTAAAGACTCAAATATCAGGTTGAGTAAATATCGGCTTGTTCGGAAACTCTTCTGTTCTAGCTTTGGATTTATGAGCAGGGCATTTTTTTTTTCCTTTTGAGAACACGGATGGCTATGACTGCACAGGACAGAAGACCTCACATCCCCTTGCGCTGTGGGGACCGAAACGGCCAGGAGGAGTCCTGACTTCTCATGCCATTCTGGAGAGCCACACAGACTTTGGTGTTTGCAAGGAGAATTTCTCAGGCTTTGGGGCCTAGGCCCTAGCATTAGCTAGCCCAACAGATTAGAGATGTTCAAAACCGGACTGGGCTGCCTATTGAGGAACTGAGCTTCTCGTCACTGGACAGGTGTGGCAGAGACAGCAGAGATTCTAAAGAGGGAGTTTCTGCACTGGGTGAGCAGCTCAATTCTACACACATTTGCCGAGGAGCCACTGTAGGGAGTGGGAAGGTGATGCGGTTGCTGCAGCCACCGGCTCGGTCATTTGCTGGGTTTGTCCTAATGCCTCAGGTTAAAAACAAACACATAAGTAACCCCTCAATATAGGATTGAACTAGATGTCATTTCCATATGCTGTAGTTCTTGGGTAACATTGCAGTGAAATCACTGCCTCACTCATACATTGCCCACCTACTCATTTGAGAAAAATCAAAACAACTTCGTAATGCAGGAAGGAAGCTGCAGTCAGAAAGGAAAGGGTCTGTCCAAAGCTGTGATAGAACAATCAGCTACAGTGCTGGGCCTCTCCCTCATTAACTTTTTGGAGATGACAGAACCTTCTGTCCAGTTTTGTTTTTGTTGTTGTTATTGTTTTTAACACAACAAATTCCTGATTCACAGTACCAAGTTCTTTCTGTTTGTATAGAAATCAAGCTATATTTCCACTTTGAGGGAGAAAAAATGAGAGCTAATCCACAAAGCCCCTGCTTGTCAGCAGCAGGAAATGCAACACATGCATTTCTACTGACATGTATCTCAATACAGATATGCATGTAATAGATGCTCAATAAACACCATGGAGTGAATGACATAGATTTCTCTCTCAGCTGTAGGCCTGACGAACACAAGATTTCAGACCTTTGGAGTAGGAGTAATCATAGGGTTTTTAACTTCTCGGAAAGGTGAGTCCCAAAACACATTGTGATGGAAAGAAAGCCTACTTCCCCGGATGGCGGCACCAGCAGTTCTGCTGATATTAGACTAACAAGAAGCTTGGGTCCATCTGCTATATTTTGATTTACTTATAACTAGCATTCAAACTAAGACACCTTTGAGAGTGAAAGGGGATTCTATTAATGATGACACTGAGGTGACAGGTAAATAGGCATTGTTTCTGAGAGGTGGGATATTTAGCCATCCCTCTGTCTCAGAACCTATGTAACCTGTTGTTGTCAGACATCAACTATAGGAAAGTAAGTGGCTCATGTGGAAACAACTTTATAGTCATTTTCTTTAACTCTCTTACTTTACAAAAGATACTTAGTCACAGAGCTTAAAAGACTTTGCCCAAAATCACACAGCTTGGTGGTACCAAAGTCAGGCTATAGGCCAGGACAGCTCATTCCCACCCAGGGCTCATGGGCTCTTGTTATTTATTTCTGTGTGTGCATAGTCCAGGATACTCACTTAAGGCAAGTGTGGCAAAGGAAAGAACACAATTACAAGTTCTTACCAAGCATAAAAAAAGCATTTGTGCATTGATTTCCTAGGTGATTTTAGATGAAATATCTAATTTCTTTGCATTCTGTTTCCCAACTTGGAAAATCAAAAGAAATAATTGTCCTTCCACCTCTGGGTGTAGTCAGGAGGAATGAAATGTAAATATAAATGAAGAAGCACATTGGCTCTTTGAGCAGAGAGGAGTTGTACATATACTTATAGAGCTGTAGGTTTTATTGCACTATAAAATATTCCACAATGTACTATTGAATCAAGAACTAAACAGTACTCCTGAGTGTTGAAAGTGATAAAGTGACCCACAATACCTAACTCATCTCAAGAAGCAAGAGTAATTTATTGCAGGGAAGGGTGTGAGGAGAGACTGGAGGAAGGGCAGATGGGGAACAGGAAGAAGACTTAGTGAATGTAGCCACAATGTCCCTAACTGAACAGTAGAAAATTGATGAAAAGTCTCTTATTGGGGGGAGGATCCAAGATGACCGAATACGAACAGCTCCAGAGTGCAGGTCCCAGCAACAACAATGCAGAGGGTGAGTGCCCACCACATTTCCACACAAATTTTCATTGCCCACAGACCAAGAGATTCCCCAGCCGAAAAGCGCCACAGGTTTTCAGCATGGCGGTTTCACTCAGTGCTGGCTTGGTGCACAGAAACTTACACAAATCTGGGTGGCCATTTCAACTGGTGCCTGGAATGCCTGGGAGACAGAGCTGCTCATTCAACTGAAAGGGAGGGGGCAGAGAGAGGGAGCCAG
>CAUYQU010014295.1:0-91327 GCA_963574635.1 Cheracebus regulus | reverse complement strand
GATCTGTGTAATATTGACAGTGTAATGTTAAAGTCTCCCACTATTATTGTGTGGGAGTCTAAGTCTCTTTGTAAGTCATTAAGAACTTGCCCTATGTATCTGGGTGCTCCTGTAATGGGAACGTATATATTTAGGATTGTTATCTCCTTGTTGCATTGATCCTTTTACCACCATGTAATGTCCCTCTTTGTTTCTTATGGTCTTTGTTGTTTTAAAGTCTGTTTTATCAGAGACTAAAATTGCAGCTTCTGGTAATGCTAGCTGGCTGTTTTCCCATTAGTTGATGTAGAGTCTTCATTATGGTGATGCTCTTTACCTTTTGGTATGTTTTTGGAATGGCTGATACTGGTTGTTCCAGTCTATGTGTAGTGCTTCTTTCAGAAGCTCTTGTAAAGCAGGCCTGGTGGTGATGAAACCTCTGAGTACTTGCTCGTTCGCAAAAAAATTTATTTTTCCTTCACTTGTGAAGCTTAGTTTGGCTGGATATGAAATTCTAGGCTGAAAGTTCTTTTCTTTAAGGATGTTGAATGTTGGCCCCCACTCTCTTCTGGCCTGCAGGGTCTCTGCTGAGAGATCTGCTGTGAGTCTGATGGGCTTCCGTTTGTGGGTAACCTGACCCTTCTCTCTGGCTGCCCTCAGCATTTTCTCCTTCATTTCAACCCTGGTGAATCTGACAATTATGTGCCTTGGGGTTGCTCTTCTTGAGAAATATCTTTGTGGTGTTCTCTGTATTTTCTGGACTTGAATATTGGCCTGCCTTACTAGGTTGGGGAAGTTTTCCTGGATAATATCTTGAAGAGTATTTTCCAGCTTGGATTCATTCTCTTCTTCACATTCAGGTACACCTATCAAATGTAGGTTAGGTCTTTTCACATAGTCCCATATTTCTTGGAGACTTTGTTCATTCCTTTTTACCCCTTTTTCGGTCATCTTGCCTTCTTGTTTTATTTCATTGAGTTGATCTTCGACCTCTGTTATCCTTTCGTCTGCTTGGTCAATTCGGCTGTTGAAACTTGTGCATGCTTTGTGAAGTTCTCGTGTTGTGTTTTTTAGCTCCATCAATTCACTTATATTCCTGTCTAAGTTGTCCATTCTCATTAGCATTTCATTAAATCTTCTTTCAAGGTTCTTAGTTTCTTTGCATTGGGTTAGAACATGTTCTTTTAGCTCACAGAAGTTTCTTATTATCCACCTTCCGAAGCCTGATTCTGTGAGTTCATCACACTCATCCTCCATCAGGCCTTGTTCTCTTGCTGATGAGGAGCTGCGATCCCCTGTAGGAGGAGAGGCATTCTGATTTCTGGCGTTCTCAGCCTTTTTGCACTGGTTTCTTCCCATTTTTGTGGATTTATCCACCTGTTGTCTTTGTAATTGCCAGCTCTCAGATTGGGTCTCTTAGTGGACATCCAGCTTGTTGGTTATGGAGTTTTCTCTGTTTCTGTTTTCCTTCGGAGGACGCCCCTTCCCCACAGAGCTGGGCCTTCCCAGGTTCAGCTGTGCTTGCTGTGAAACTCTCAGTCCTCAGCGCTTCCAATTGCTGTTCTCCTTGTGGGGATGGGACTAGCCAAGCCTGACTAAAAGGGCGCCTAGTCCCGTATACTCCGCACCGAGAAACACTGCGCCGGGGCACTGGCAAAACAGCCATGCTGGGCAAAAGAGTAGCGCTGGCGACCCGTGTGGCTCCTTTGCTGGGAATCTCCCAGTTTGTGTGCATCAAAAATTCGTCTGCAATTGCAGCATCCACTCGCTCTCTGCACTTTCACTAGGAGCTACAATCCCGAGCTGCTGCTACGTGGCCATCTTGGATCTCTCTCCGCCCAGTGATGAAGTTTTTTCTGTTTCTTAGTTTTCCTTTGGCGGACGCCCCTTCCCCACAGAGCCGGACCCTCCCGGGTTCGCTGTGCTTGCTGTGAAACTCTCAGTCCTCAGCGCTTCCAATTGCTGTTTTCCTTGTGGGGATGGGACCAGCCGAGCCCGTCCGTCCCGTATACTCTGCACCAGGAAGTGCCACGCTGGGGCACCGACAAAACAGCCGCGCCGGCCAAAAGAGTCACGCTGGCGACTCGTGTGGCTCCTCTGCCGGGAATCTCCCGGTCTGTGAGCAACAAAAATTCATTGGAAAGTGCGGCATCCACTCGTTCTCTGCACTTTCACTGGGACCTACATTCTTGAGCTGTTGCTAATCGGCCATCTTGGATCTCTCTCGACCCATTGATCTTTATGGGATGTCCCTGAGTATCTCTGGTGTATCTTGTCTTGAAATCTGCTTTGTCTGATGCTAATATAGCCACAAGAGTTTTCTTATGATTAGGGTTTGAATAGTGTGCTTTTTTCTGTTACTTTATCATCAACCTGTTTTGTAATATGTAAAATATAGCTCTGTAGGTTATCATATAGTTAGTACTTTCTCCCTGCTTATGTGTGTAACATACATATACAGATGCTCCTTGTCTTATGATGGGTTACATCTCAATAAACCCATCATAAACTGAAAATATTGTAAGTGTAAAATGCATTTAATACACCTAACCTAATGAACATCATAGCTTAGCTTAGTCTTGCTTAAAAGTGCTCAGAACACTTACATTAGCCCACAGTTGGTCAAAATCATCTAATACAAGGCCTATTTTATCATAAAATGTTGAGTATCTCATGTAATGTATTGAATAATCTACCGAAAGTTAAAAACAAAATGGTTGTATAGACACTCAAAGTATGGTTTCTACTGAATGTGCATCATTTGCATACCTCTGCAAAGTCAAAAAATTATAAACTAAACCATCGTAAGTTAGGGATTGTGTGTATGTGTGTGTGTGTGTGTGTGTGTATCTTCAGTTTGATAATCTCTGCCTTTTAATAGGAGTATTTTAAACTCTACTTCTTTTAGTGGTTGTCTGGGAATTTCAATATGTTTCTATATTGTAGCACATTTTGAATTCATCCTCTACCATTTTATTTTATTTTTTGCTTACTAAAAAACTTTATTCATTATTTTGTTTTAAATTAACACATAATAATTGCATATATTTATTGGGAACAATATAAATTGTGATACATGTATACATTGTGTAATGATCAAATCATGGTTTTTGGCATATCCATCAACTAAAACATTTGTCATTTATTTGTAGTGTGAACATTTAGAATCTTCTTTTTAAATTACCTTGAAATATACACAATAGTTTACTATTGTCACCCCTGCTATGCTAGTGAACACCAGAACTTATTTCTCCTAACTCTAACTTTGTATTCATTGACCACAATGTTTTATTTTAATATAAGAATCTTAAAATTGTATATTTCCAATCATTCCCTTTGTTCTTTGTGTTATTAATTTTATATATTACATTCCTTCATAATTATACAATTCATGTTTATGTTGCTATTTTGCTTATAATAGCCTTTTACAGAGAATAAGAGGCATAGAGAGTCTTTATATTCGTATGTATTTATTATTTGTTTCAGCTTTCTTTTAAGCTATGTTTCTTTCTGAAATCATTTTTCTTTATACTGAAAAATTTACCTTATCATGTCTTATAGTGCAGTTTCTACTAGCGACAGATTCTCTCAGCTGTTGTTTGTGGGATATGTCTTTATTTTACACTCACTTTTAAAGGATGTTTTCACTGACTGTATAGCTCTACACTGTGAATATGTTTTCCGAGTACTTTAAAGATTGTGTTCCTTTATGTTCTGGCTTAAGTTGTTTATGTGCAGTCAACCATCATTCTTACGGCTGTTCCTCTCTATATTATGTGGAATTAAATGAAGATCAACCAAATGAGAACAGGCAAAGTCTATTTATTCAGGGCTTGCTATAAAAAGGGAGTCAGCCAGCATCATGTTTTCATTTAGCAGAGACTGAAAGGCAGGTAAATACGTGGTCAAACATTATAGTATAAAAAAGGCAAGGCTGCAGGTATGTTCTAATTGAAGACTGTTGGCATAGGGAAACTGGAGGTGAAGTACCTAGAACTGGGTATCTTACATGATTAGTTAGGGATGCATGGGACTTTCTCTGGTTGGGGTCCTAAGTTTGAGGCAGTACTAAAATTAGTAGATCTGTCTGTTATTAATCAACTCTTAGCCTTTGGGACCAATTATTTCAGATGTTTTTGTTTGACTTTCTGAAAAGGTTGCTAGAGATAGTGGTCTGACTTCATGCAGATCTGACATGGAAAGTAAGCTGGCTTCCTGAGCTGGTTACTGTAGATAATGGATTGGTTTTCTGGACTGGTTGCTGCAGAATTGTGGGGTGAAACTCCATTTTGTATTTGATATGGCACTGTCCTTTTGTGTACTTAGTCTCTCAGCTGTGTGCATTGTGTCTCTCTTCAAGATTTTATTTTTTCTTTTGTTTTCATCAGTTTGCCTATGATACACCTAAGTGCATTAAAAAAAATTCTGCTTAGTGTTTCTTGACCTTCTTAGATCTATGGGTTATTATTTTTCATCAATTTTGTTAATTTTTCAGAGTTTTCTTTCTAAAAATGTTCGATCTTATTTTCTCTCATCTCCTCTTTTGATATTCTAATTACATAGTTTTATGTATATTATTGAAGTTTATGCCACAGGTCGCTGATCATCTGTTTTCTGCTTGGATTTACAATCTTTTTTTTCTCATGTTTTAATTTAAATAATTTCTTTTCACTTGATTTTAAATCCACTTATTCATTTTTTACCCGTGTCCAATCTTTTGTAAAAGTGATCCAATGAATTTTAATTTTAGACACTTTTTTCTTCAACTCCATAATTTCCATTTGGTGTTTTCTTAGTTTGTAATTTTCTACCTAAATATCCCATCATTTAATCCACTATATTCATATTGGGCTTTAAATTGTTTCACACATCAATAATGATTATTTTAAAGTCCAGACATGTTAACTTCAATCACTGAGTTATCCATGGGTCTTATTCTGCTTATTTTGTTTTACCTTTATTGTGGATAAATTTTTCCTTCATAGAGCTTTATTGTATTCTGAGTATTGCTGTAAAAGAATGATTAAATAATAATATTTATGTATTTATTTCCAGGATAATAAATCCCTTTCCTTTTTGTCTGGTGGTTAGGGTAAGTGTCTACTTATTTTAAATTTCTCTTATGGCTGGGCCATAATTTTAATAATATTGAGTTCATCTTTGATTTACCAACCCTCATCTCCTAGATACAGCTTTTTAAACCTAGTGAGTACTTGGATTGAGAGGAAGTTGTATTGCAGACCTAGATATGTTTGTTCACTATTTTAGTTTAAATTGGAAAGGGTTTTGAAATAGAATTACTATGAAGAGGCTCAGAAATAAGCAATTTTTTTTGCATTGTTCCTCCTTCACTGCTGTTTCATGTTAAAATTTAGGAAAGGGAGGAAGAAGAATTACTTGACATATTAAGATTTTGTGTTTATATTTGGGGCTGTTTTCCATTTTTTTAACCATTCTGCCACACCGAACTGTCACCTAGTCTTGACTGATTTCCCAGCCCTGGAAAGCTTCTCCCTCTCTAGCAGGTCTGCTTCTCCGTTGTTCATACACATTAATGCCCACTTCCATGTATGAAAGCCCAAGAGGCTCTTTGCTTACCTCCTTATTTTCCTCCCACCTCACTGGCTTTTCTTTCTCATTTTCTTTCTTAATTTGTTCTCATTTTCTCTATCTCCTTACTTTGCAGTGCCTTGTGGCTTCAACTTTGGATAGTTTCTCTTTCTTTTTATTTATTTATTTTTTTTGTACAATCACTCTCTTGATGATTTTGTCTAGATTCCCATCTTTAACTACTACCTGTGCACTGATGACTCATGTTTATATCTCCAAATCAGACCAGCCCCACCAGGCTTATATACCCAACAGGCTATTTGACAGTACCATATAAGCACAAAATGACAAAATACATCCCAAACTGAGCTTATCTCTTTCAATAAGTAAATAAATAAATAAAATAAAGCCTACTCCACCTGCAATCCTTTCCATCTCATAGGCAACTTCATCCTCCCAGCTGCTCAGACCAAAACACTTGGATTTATGACTCCTTTTTTTCTCTGATAAATACATATCATTCTGTCCATCAGAAAATTCGTATGTCTGTTCCTTCTGCCTTTATGGCGTACCTAGAATTTGAACACTTTTCTCCACTTTCAGGTCTCTATTCTAGTCTAAACCATCTCATCATTTGCCTGATTTGTTAAAGTAGCCTCATACCTGATCTCCCTGATTCTACTCATATTTTTTCCTGCAGTAGATTCTTAGCCAGATAATTCTTTTAAGACTGGAGTCAGATCACATGGCTCTTTTACTCAAAGCACTTTTGTGGTTTCTCATCCCTTAGTGTAAAATTTAAAGTCCTGTAAATAACAGCTACAACAGCCTCCCTGCCGCACCTCAAACATGCCAGAAATACACTGACTTCAGAGTCCATTTTTATCATTGGTACTTTTGCCTAAAATTATTTTATCTACTGCACTTCTTGCTCCATTGCCTTTTTCAAGAGTTTGTTCAAATATAATATTCCAAGTGAAGTCTTCTATGACCACTTTCTTTAAATTGCTAACCTTGTACACCACCTCCATTTTATTTTCTCTGTACCTTCTTTTCTTCTATCTATATAACTTACTTTAGTACTTTTTAAATTTTCTTTCTTCCCCCATTGGAATATAAGCAGGATGAAAAAATATGTTTTCTGTTTTCTTTATGCTTTATACATAGAATAATTCCTGATATGTAAAGGTATTTTAAAATGTGTTAATACATTAGTGGCTGATTCCTTATTACTCAGATATTGATTTGTATTACCACTAATGTATTAACACATTTGTTAATACACTAATGGTAATACTTTAGTGGCTGATTAAATGTGTTAATACATTAGCAGCCGCTTCCTTGTTACTGAGATATTGATTTGTATTACCAACTTGGGTCTAAAGATAAAGAGTCTTCTTTATTTTATAGTGATCTCTAATGGCTTTCTGATTGTTCTTCTTTTAAAAAATTTATTATCCTTTAAGTTCTAGGATAAATGTGCAGAATGTGCAGGTTTGTTACATAGGTATACATGTGCCATGATGGTTTGCTGTACCTATCAAAACATCATGTACATTAGGTATATCTTCTAATGCTATCCTTCCCCAAGCCCCCCACCCCGTGACAGGCCTCAGAGTGTGATGTTTCCCTCCCTGTGTCCATGTGTTCTCATTGTTCAACTACCACTTATGAGTGAGAATATGCAGTGTTTGTTTTTCTGTTCTCATGTTAGTTTGCCGAGAATGATGTTTTCCAGATTCATCCACCTCCCTGCAAAGGACATGAACTCATCCTTTTTATGGCTGCATAGTATTCCATGGTATATATGTGCTAATTTTTTTATCCAGTCTATCATTGATGGGCATTTGGGTTGGTCCCAACTCTTTGCTATTGTGAACAGTGCCACAATAAACATATATGTGCATGTGACTTTATAGTGGAATGATTTATAATCCTTTGGGTATATACCCAGTAATGGGATTGATGGATCAAATGGTATTTCTGGTTCTAGGTCCTTGAAGAATTGCCACACTGTCTTCCACAATGGTTGAACTAATTTACACTCCCACCAACAGTGTAAAAATGTTCCTATTTCTCAACATCCTCTCCAGCATCTGTTGTTTCCTGATTTTTTAATGATCACCATTTTAAGTAGCATGAGATGGTATCTCATTGTGGTTTTCTTTTGAGACGTGTCCTTTCATATTCTTTGCCCCCTTTTTGATGAGGTTGTTTTATTTTTTGTAAATTTGTTTAATTTATTTGTAGATTCTGGATGTTAGCCCTTTGTCAGATAGATAGATTGCAAAAATTTTCTTCTGTTCTGTAAGTTGCCTGTTCACCCTGATGATAGTTTCCTTTGTTGTACAGAAGCTCTTTAGTTTAATTAGATCCCATTTGTTAATTTTGACTTTTGTTGCCATTGCTTTTGGTGTTTTAGACATGAAGTCTTTACCCATGCCTATGTCTTGAATGGTATTGCCTAGGTGTTCTTCTAGGGTTCTTACAGTTTTAGGTTTTATGTTTAGGTCTTTAATTCATCTTGAGTTATTTTTTGTATAAGGTGTAAGGAAAAGGTCCAGTTCTCCAAACTCATTATTATAGTTAGCAATTCATCGTACTCTTTTTCAGGTTCTTAGCTTCCTTTCATTGGGTTAGAATATGCTTCTTTAGCTTGGAGGAACTTCTTATTACCCACCTTCTGAAGCCTACTACTGTCAATTCATCAAACTCATTTTTTGTACAGTTTTGTTCCCTTGCTGACGTGGAGTTGTGATCCTTCAAGGAAACGAGGCTTTCTGGTTTTTGGAATTTTTAGCCTTTTTCTGCTGGTTTTTCCTCATTTCAATGGGTTTACTTACCTTAGGTCTTTGATGTTGGTGACCTTCCAGATGGGGTTTCTGTGTGGATGTGATTTTGTAGATGTTGATGCTACTTCTTTCTGTGTGTTGTTTTCCTTTAACAATCAGGCCTCTCTTTTGCAGGTCTGCTGGAGTTTGCTGGGGGTCCACTCCAGCCACTGTTCGCCTAGGTATAATCAGTGGAAGCTGAGAAACAGCAAAGATTGCTGCCTGTTTCTTCCTCTGGAAGCTTCGTGCCAGAGGGGCACCCCTCAGATGCCAGCCTGGGCTCTCCTGTATGAGGTGTCTGTTGACCCTTTCTGGGAGGCATCTGCCAGTCAGGAGGCATGGAGGTCAGGGACCCACTTGAGGAGGCAGTCTGTCTTTTAGCAAAGCTCAAGTGTTGTGTGGAGAGATCTGCTGCTCTCTTCAGAGCTGGTGGGCAAGAATGTTTTCCTGCTGAAGCTGTGCAAGCAGCCAACCCTTCCCCCAGTGCTCTGTACCAGGGAGATGGGAGTTTTATTTGTAAGCCCCTGACTGGGGCTGCTGCCTTTCTTTCAGTGATGCTCTGCCCAAAGAGGAGGAATCTAGAGAGGCAGTCTGGCTACAGTGGCTTTGCAGAGCTGAAGTGGCTCCACCTAGTTTGAACTTCCAGGTGGCTTTGTTTACATTGTGAAGGGAAAACTGCTTACTCAAGCCTCAGTAATGGTGGATGCCCCTCTCCCCACCAAGCTCGAGCATCCTAGGTCAATTTCAGACTGCTGTGCTGGCAGCAAGAATTTCAAGCCAGTGGATCTTAGCTTTCTGGGTTCCATAGGGGTGGAATCCACTGAGCTAGACCACTTGGCTCCCTGACTTCAGCCTCCTTTCCAGGGGAGTGAACAGTTCTGTCTCACTGGTGTTCCAGGAGCCACTGGAGTTAAAAAAGAGAGAGAAAGAGAGAGAAAGAAAGAAAAGAAAAAAGAAAAGAAAGAAAACTTCTGCAGCTAGCTTAGTGTCTGCCCCTGTGGCTGCCCAGTTTTGTGCTTAAAACCCAGGGCCTGGTGGTGTAGACACCAGAAGGATTCTCCTGGTCTGCGGGTTGCAAAGACCATGGGAAAAGCGTAGTATCTGGGCTGGAGAGCACTATTCCTCAGGGCACAGTTCCTCACAGCTTCCCTTGGCTAGGGGAGGGAGTTTGCCACTTCCTTGCACTTCCCGGGTTAGGCAAGGCCACACTCTGTTTGGGCACACCCTCTGTGGGCTGCACCCACTGTCCAACCAGTTCAAATGAGATGTGCCAGGTACCTAGGTTGGAAATGCAGAAATCACCCACCTTCTGCATTGATCTTGGAAATGCAGAAATCACCTGCCTTCTGCATTGATCTTGCTTCAAGCTTCAGACTGGAGCTGTTCCTATTTGGCTATCTTGCCAGCCACTGATTATTCTTTTACATTGATTATGTATAGAGTTTTGGAATTATTGTTATATATAGACAAGAAAAAGCAAACACAATCTTCTTGAACAAAGGTTAAACGTTATCTTAGGAAATGAACATACACTTATACTCCATTTTTTAGAAAAAAAGCTTTGTAAATAAGAAACTTTACAAATATAATCAATTAAAACATTTTGTTTCATAGACAGTTTTAAATTACTTTAATAATGATTTGACATGCAAGTTTTCTACTAGCCATTACATGCTTCTTTGAAATGTTGGGGTACATAGTGTAAGTAAAGTTTGAACATTCAAATTCTATGTAAATATTTCAATATTGTTTGTAACATAGCTCCAAAATATTTTCTCTTTATAGCAAATTTAAGGCTATATTATACTAATATTTTAAGCAGCTGTAAAGACTCTTAAATAATTGGACACACAGAAAAGTTAAGAGTAGCTGCTCACAATTTAAGGATAGAAATATGAATCTTTCTACTTTAATGCAATAAAATGATAACATCTCTTGAAAGTTGTGTGATAATTCTCAAGTGAATGAATCATATGAAACAAAGAATGAATGTTTTACCATATAACTTTTCAAAAGAGAAAATGATATTTCAAGTTTGATTTCTGAATTAAATTACTTATGGCTATTATTTTTAAAATTTACACAGAAATTACTTTGAATCACTATGTATGAATTCCCAAAGCAGATTTTAAATTATTATTTTTTGTTGTTAGACTGTATACTTGAAATCAATCCTGTGAACCTGCTTATATATATTTTTGATATTAACAATTCCCAAGTCAAACTCTTAAGGGTTATTTTTGAAAAGTTGTATAGATATTGAAAACCTCTCAAAGTATAATAACTATATGCCACTTAATGGCAAAGATTTAAAATGTCTACTTCCTTTTTATAATATATAAACATTTCCTCTAATATTTCAGCCAAAATCCTTAACTAAACAAAGAAACAAGTGTTTCGAAAATTCTTAGAAATCAATTACTTAGCACTTAATCTCTTGTCAAAAGCTTCTATATACCTGTAATCAGATATGTAGTTAATAGAGTACTCAAAATTTTTAAATTTATTGTACTATGTACTAGTGAGTAAACATAGATTTGCATGAGACTTAAAAAGTAAAATGAAGCTTCACTACAATTTCTGTGCATTTTGCAATATAATGACAGAGAAATCCATTAAAAATGTTTTTTTGTGTGTGGGGGGACTCATTTGCATGCCCGAATCCTTACTAGTAGCATAAATGATTTTTAAAATTCTACATTTTAGCCTTAACAAAATGAAGCATTGCTTTACATGAAATTATTGGATATTTACTTTTATAATACTTAATCTTTCACTCTTTTGATCTCTGAATTTTAGAATGCACTGTGACATCATTTTAACTTCAATAGGCATGTAGGGAGGATGCGTTTAACTGAAAGGGTAATGGAAATCAGTTTATGTGAGGGTTAATAAGCTGTTACAGTTCTTAGTTACTTTAACATTTTAACCTCCAGAGAAAATTAATAAATATTAAGTGTCAAAGTCACAAAATCAAATGAATTTAGGAGATGATTGGGGATACTTGAGGGAATAAACTAAATTATATCTGTGTGTTCTCTTTCAAGCATTTGCTATCTCTTCTAGGCTGGATTTCTGTGCTAGTTTCTAAATAAGACTAAACTCTTTTCTCTGCTAAAAGATGAAGTGATATCATTATCTAAGTAAGCTGACTGCCTGTTTTTATTCAAGCTGACTGCTTGTTTTTATTGAATTGGTTTAATAAAACCAAAAGCTTGCTATAGATTGTTATTTATTGTACAAGTGAATATTGTATATTTTCTTTTTTGGCATAAAAACAAGACACATTATGTTTTATATATATAAAACAAATATATATATATATAACAATGTATCTTGTTTTATATATATATATTTGTTTTATATATATAAAATATAATGTGTCTTGTATATGTGTGTGTATATATATATGTTAAAAATATGTATATATGTTAAAAAAAAACACTGTGGGGAATGAAACTCATGTTTTTTGAAATTTTTATGCATTACAATAATCGTAGCAAGCTCCTTTGGATAGAAAATACAAACACTTGTAAGATTTCCAAGACTTAAGTCAACTTCATCAGTTTGGGGGATATTAATGATACATAAAGACAACCGACAGAACTTTATGTAATGATTGACTTATGTTGCTGTAATAATACTAGTAAATTATGTGTCACAGAGAGTACTACTATTAATACTACTACATATTTGTTTAGCATTTTAGAATTTCAAAGGGTAGTTTTCATAACAATAGTAGTCTATGAGCATAAATTGGCATTTCATAATTTGGAATGCATGCTAATCTATCAGGATAAACTGTATTGTAGTATGTGATCCTTAAAGAACAGTTCCCCTCTTTAATGATTAGATGTGGATTCTGCAGTTTCTCTGATACTGTTTCAGATGAACTTCTGAATGGAGGGTATAGGGCCCAAGGTTTTCATAACATAGTAAATGTGGAGGAAGAAAAGGACACGTGCTCTGAAGCTATATACAATCTCAGACAATACAACCAGTACTACTGCAGTATTTTTGCATAGGGTATTGTTGACAATCCTTTGTTGTAGCTTTCATTTTTCTTTATTCCTTGACCTGCTTCATTACATTTCAGCAAATAAGAAAACTTGACTAAGGATAGATTGTTTAGTCCTGTGGCCCCTGCTTCACTTTCCTTGGACTCACTGGATCTTTCAATAATGCTCATCTTGCACCAGTAAAAGACTCAAAATGCTTTGTGTTTCATAAGCAACAATCTGCTGATTGTATTCTGTAGGTTATATTTGATTTCATTTGATGGTCTTTGTATCTCATAATTGTTAATTATTTCTAAACACAAGAACCACTCAATTATACCAGTCAGTGTGTGGTAAGGAAAAATAAATGTCAGTTTCCAGCTGCATAAATAGAATTAATTGCTTTCTCTAGAGCAGTGTAACCATAATAAAAGCACTTTTGTTGAACTCCTAGGATGTGTTCCTTTTAAACAATGTAATATCACCTTGAGAGAAAATAATCTATCTATATCCAGTGATATACTACTGATATACTTTATATATTTATTAATTGTTATATAGCAATATATAATATTTGGAAGCAACAATGTTTGCTTATATTTTTGTTTCACATCATGATTTATAAATATAATGTACAGACATTATTTTATTTGGTCCTAACAAAAATTCTTTAAGATCAACAGAGGGTTAGTTAGGCTCACTTAACAGACAGGAACACTCAGATTTGAAATGCTGACTTGTGTCCAATAACACATTTGAAGTACAAAAGCGAAAGCCTCATGTACTTCATTTTAATACTGAATATTTATTCCTCTACAGTGCAATTTCTATTGTCAGAGATTGTAAAATTTTATTAAATCATTTTGATTAATTATAATCCTTTAAACATATATTTCTAGGGGTAAGAACCACTAAAAATGGAAGTGCAAATGGAAGGGGAGTGCAAATGGAAGGGGAAAATAAGATTATTAGTGGATATTAAGTAATGGGATGATAAAAACTGAAAGTTCCACTTAATTTATTTTGGAAAAGTGAAATATTTGCCCCACACATACTTCTATAAGGGAGTACTTGTATTGAGACCTTTGGCTCAGTGGTTCTACGCTGCTGTGGCTGATTAGAGTTGCCATCCATTCAGCTTTATTTCCCCATAGTCTGATCACTTCTGTTGGATCAAGTCAAGATATAGCTGTGATTTCTCTTCTCCATTTATTTCATTTGGGTTCAGTTTTTCATCTTTCATCTATACCTCACCCAGGAGTGATTGACTGAGGAATGAATGAGGCGTAAAGAGTATCAAAGGTAAATCACTCTTCTCTACCTATTCAGAAACAAGGGTTCAGTACTAATAGAAAAGACATTATAACATCCATAAGGAACTTCTCTTGTAATTCTATGATATAAAGTTGATTAAATGATTAATGGCATTATATATGACAAATTTGAAAATGTCTAACCAGTTGTATAAATTAGCAATCATTTTTGTTTAAGATTTGCATTTACTTCAAATATTCAAAACATTTTATTCTTGATATAGGTAGTTTTTATATGAATATGCACTATGGCTTTCTATCTGCTAGTGTAAAAGTTCAAGTGGCTTTCTTCTACAACAATTGATATTGACATATTTTTCATCTACCTTCCTATTTTTATTTTGATTAAAAAAATTTGTTGGACATTTGAGTGAAATTGAATATATTATTTTTTTAAAGTCATATAACCTCTCTTTCAACACAATTTGCATACAAACCAGATTAAATTTGTTTCTTAGAAATTTTGAAAATTTCAAATGGGGAATGGAATGGAAATGGCAGGCATTATTGCTGCAGCATTTTATACATTTATGAAGAAAGGGTCATGCTATTCTTCTTTTGCTAATTTATAAATTCCAGAAGAAGTTCAGCTGCTTCCCTTCTTTGCCCCGTGAAGCTGAGATGTTTGAGATCTAAGGTTCATTATTCAATGCTAAATTTCTGTAGTTATCTGAAGTTTTTAACTAATATCTCTTATTATTTCTCTTCTAACAGATTTCTACAGCCCCTTTTCTTCTTTTGTTCCTTTAATCAAGAATTCCTGTTAATTATTAACAGCATGAACTTTGATATTTGTCATCTTTTTTTTAAACTTTTTTTTTTTTTAAGTTCAGTGGTACATGCAGGATGTGCAGGTTTGTTACATACGTGAACAGAATACCAATATAGCATGTTCTCATTGCGCATTTCTTATTTTGAGTCCTCATTTTCTTCCTTTGACCATTTCCCTTACTTTGCCAAATCTTATCTTTATCTCACTTTTATCTGTGCTCCTGCTGTCTATTTTTTCCTATTGTGGTAGGCTTAACATCTCTCTCGATATATATCATTCTGAATAATACACAGTTAGTTCCTTTGGTAATTGAAGAAAGAGGTAGTTCCTCATAATATAACTAGAGGAGTTGTAGCCACTATAATAAATAGTGTTAACTGCCTACTGACTGCTCAATCTTTCTAAATATTAAAAGTAATACAGTAGGTATGTAACACATGATCCCTTTATCTCAATTAATTTATGATATTATGAATAAAAATATTACTCCATATAAAAACAAACAGTAGATATTATAATAAACTGACTATGTTTTATTGTCTTTTGTTTATTCATGGTTCTTAGGAGTTATTACTTCACCACTTAGTAGTCATCACTCCATCGATGTGGAATTAATGAAAACAACAAGCATGTCCTTCCTGAGCCAAGTTCATAATCAACCCAGTAGTGTCATTCAAGCTATGTTTTATATGTGCCTTGAAAGAATGTGTTTAGCCTGACTACTTGTTGACCTTTTAGGAAATATTTTAATGCCCTAGCCACCATCCCATAAAGTCATTTTATGCACAGGTTATTTTTCCCAAGGCCTCTGAAACTGTCTCAACTTAGAATCACAGTAATGAGCATTATAATAGGTTAATAGATTAAAGGTGATCTTCTTTCCCCCATATAATTAGGTCTACAGGATTTGAATATTGTCAATAACACTTCATCTTTTTCTTACCCTCTATATGTGGAAGAGTATCATTAAGAAGAATGTGTGTTTTCAACACTAATTCAGCAAATATCTTTCAATTATCTATTATTAACTGAAAACTAAGCCAAACATATGTATATAAACTTAGATCTTAACTATGTTCTCTCATAGTTTTATATCTTATAACATTTAAGTTAGTGTTACATGATAATATAAGGCTGTTTTGTTTTATATAAACCTTATGGTTTCTTTTTCCATAAAATTCACACTTCTATAAAACTTACACCTGTAATCCCAGCACTTTGGGATACCAAAGCAGGTGGATCACAAGGTCAGGAGAGAGACCATCCTGGCCAACATGGTGAAACCCCATCTCTACTAAAAATACCAACAGCCAGGCATGTGTGCCTGTAATCCCAGATACTCAGGAGACTGAGGCAGGATAATAGCTTTAATCCAGGAGGCAGAGGTTACAGTGAGTCTAGATCATACCACTGCATTCCAGCCTGGATGACAGAGCAAGACTCCATTTCAAAAAAGTAAAAAGAAAAAAAAAATCTCACACTTGTAGGACATGTCATCCTTAGACATTTCTCTAAGTACATTTGAAGTTATATTTTCTAAAGAAAAAATACTGAATGTCTAAGAAATACCTTTGTGACTTCCGCTAAATCATGTAGCAAGGCAGGAATTATGTTTTTGTGCATTTACAGAGCATTTTTATTTTTAAGAGGTCAGGGAATTTCATATGGATTATCTTTTTCACCCAGATATTCCTTCTGCAGCAGTTGCCAAAACACAGAGGAATGAAATTTCTTTCCCCAGGTTATGTAGTCATTCTTCTTAGGTACCACACATGAACTTTCTCTAAGTCCTAGTTTTCTTTATGATATTGTCTCACAAATTTGTCCATTTCCTCCTAAAAACAAATGAATTAATTCAAACAAGTATTGAGCATACACTGTTACTAGCCACTGTTCTAGGTAGTTGGGAGAAATCAATGAACCAGCAGGATAAAAGCAAAACAAGACAAAGCAAAGCCACCCTTTCCTTGTCCTCCTGAGACTTATATTTGAATAATGGGAAGAAGCGTGTGTGGAAGACAGAAAATAAACACCATCAATTAGTAACATATAGCATTTTAATAAGAAATAAATGCAATGGAAAATAAAGTAATTATGGGGAAGTTAGGCCATGTGGTTGGGACATGTAAATAAGTTAAGCCAATTAACTCAGAAATGATTTACGTAGTTCCCAACTATGTAAAGCAATATCATTAAAAACTAGTTCAAACTTGAAAATGTAAACACAATCCTGTGTTTACATACTCAAATTGAGAATAATTGAATTTATTAATCCCATCAGTAGACATTTGTTGATGACCACTTGCTTAGAAAGTGCTGTTCTAGGGGTTGTGAGTATAGGGGAGGATATAGTGCAGATTCATTCTTAAGCTGTTCAGAGATTAGGGGACAGGATATTATAATTACTTATTGCTGCTTAATAATAATCATCCAGAAGCACAGCCCTTTAAAAGAGTAACCACTTTTTTACCTCTTGGGATTCTGTGAGTTGACAGAGCTTAGCTGGCGATGCTTCTGCTTCTCTCAGTGTTGGCAGAAGCTGCAGTCCTCTGAGGACTTGAGTGGCCCAGACTGTCAGAGGTGGTTCACCCAATAACCTATGCTTTGATGTGGGGGGAGGCTGGAAAGCTCACGTCAGCGATGAATTTGGGTACTAGATCATTTGGGTCTGTTTTCTCCAGGTGTCAGAGCCTCTTGCTCTCTGCATGGCCTCTCTGCAAGGTCTCTGCACATGGTTTCTCTGCACATGGTGGCTCACTCAATAACCTATGCTTTGATGTGGGGGGAGGCTGGAAAGCTGATGTCAGCAATGAATTTGGATACTAGATCATTTGGGTCAGTTTTCTACGGGTGTCAGAGCCTCTTGTTCTCCACATGGCCTCTCCACACGGTCTCTGCACATAGTTTCTCCAGCAGGTAGTGAGACATTTACTTGGTGGCTCAGTGGTACACAAAGTGCTAAAGAACTTAGACCTTCCCAAGAGTTAGGTTCAGAACTTACAGAGGGTCATTTCCTCTATATTCCATTGGTTAAAGGGAGTCTCAAACCAGACTAGTCCATATTCAGGGAGGTTATTTCACAAGGAGAAAGTTATGGGTTGCACAGATTATTTGAAGCCGTTTTTGGAAGCTAGTGATCCCAAGCAACAGTATTTGCAATATATACAAGGTACTATGGAAACACTGAGAAAGGTAATCTGTCGGTCTGGGTGCATTCAGGTGAGGCTTGCAAGAATAAAAGTATGCTGAGTCAGACATTTTTAAAAACTCAGAATTAACCAGTCAATGAGGAACAGGATATGCCAGGAACAGAGAGAGCATGAGACATATACAGGACATGGTATCAGAAGAGAGTGTGGCGTGTCCAGAGAACTTCCAGTTATGTAATAGGAGAGTGAAGTGTAAATCCTTTCAATAAATGCTGATAAAGAAGGCTGCATAGGAAAAAGCTTTGAATCGGGGGTATTTTATAAAATAAGGACAATACTCTCAGAGTTGTTCAAGGACTAAATTATATCAAGTATCTGGTGTATATAAACTAAGCATATATATATGTATATATATATATTTATAATATATATATAAACATAAATATATATACTAGTGATTTTTAACATTTTTTGTCATGATGAAGGGTTTGAATTTCCAGAGAATTTATGAGAAGGGTAGATGCTGAAGAAAGAATAATCAATTTGATGGCTTTCTAGGTCAACAGAAAAGACATACAGAAGGCAGAGGCTGTGGAAAAGGATTTGAGAAAAACTAGAAATTGTAAGTTAAACACACATCTTGTTTGAGTTTCCTTTTTTCCTAATATAGTATACCCATTTAATAATTCATTCATTGTTGCAATATGTATATTTATATTTTTAGGATCTCTCAAAGTTCAGGCACTGGGTTAGAAACTGTGGATACAATTTCTAGTTGTGAGATACAATTTTTACATTCATGAAGTTCACACTTTTCTTATGAAGATTGCAACGTTAATGATAATTACAATGGAATATGACAAGCACTTGCTAGATGTAGGCACATAGGAGTCTCATTACACCCAGATGGTAAATGTCTATGAGGGTTTTTCCAGTAAAGTTTACTTGAGACATGAAAGGTAGCAGGAGAAAATTTTAGAAAGATAAAGGCATCATCTAGCAGGACAAAGCAGGGGCAAAAACAAGAGTTAGAAATGAGGAACAATAGGCCAGCGGAGGAAGAGTACAATATAGACCTGGAGATGTGAGAGGGCTTGTTAAAATGAGGAGCTGGATACAGCATAGCATCATTGCGGCCAGAGTGTATCATACAATGAAGAGAAGGGGAGAGATGATATTTATGAGAAAAATAACTGGAAAATTATCAACAACTGAAATCAATAAGCACAAATGTCATTTACAATTCCTGAAATCATACTCCTCATGTTTTAAATCCATGAAGCTCAGAATAATCATAGAAGCTTAAAGATAAAGAAAAGTAGGCAAAGCTGTTACAAATTTACACTGTGCAATAATTAATATTAATTTTATGAGCAGTATTTTATATTCACTTGCTATTTCCATAGCAATGTGCAAATACAGCTGAGATGTATAAGGCATGAATCTTGCCCTTAAAAAACTTTCAAGTCCAACTTCCTTCAGGAAGTATTCCTTGACCATCCAGTGTGTTTAATCATATTCTGATTTGTATTTAACAAATTGCCTAACAAAAAATATTGTCAAGAGAAACTGTTACATATTACTATCATTATTAATAAAGACAGATCACAGATCTTTCAGGGCAAGAGCAGATGCAATCGATAGGCCATTTACCTACACTCCTGAAATTCAGTTCTACTCTCATTCTAGAAAACAGATTTGATTAAGAGCTTGAACAGGTCAGGACAGTGGCATGTATAAACAGCAAAGGACGTTTTGGTTTTATCTAGGCTTAATCATAGCAGCTCAATGTAGACAGAAATCACATAGTTTTTCAATATAGCAGTATTCTTTACCTGAGCACCAGGTGAAGAAATCGTGTGCAAAATTATGTATGCTCACGTGTGTACATAGGTACATGTGTGAATTTTGGAGGAAGAGAGGATATATGTAAATATAAGTATATGGTGGTGGGAGAGTAGATTTCGTTAGATTCTCAATTTCAAACAATGTAAAATCCCTGCCTTAAGGTGCTGATCAGTCTTAGAACTGACCTGTTTCTAGACCTTTCAAAGGGATTTGTCAGAGTTCATTAAGCACTCCAGGACTACCTCTCTGCCTGAAGCTAGAGGACAAACAAATCTTCCTAAGTCAAGGATTGTATTGCATTCTACTAAAGCCTTGTTGAATGTTACTCTCCAGTAACCAACCATCATCTTTAAGTATTTCTCAGCATTTCAGTTAAAATTAAACTAACAGAGAGTGATGTTGACAGGATGGCAAACCAAGAGGCTTCAGGCCCTGATTACCTCCTTGGAGGCACTGAGTTAGCAATATATAGACTGCAGTCCCTTTTTAAGAGCTCTACTGACCAGTTAAGAAGTGACAGCACCCAGACCAATGCAAAACCCATATATATATATATATATATATATAGGTTTTACTATATATGTGAGTCAGATATTCTGGTTTGTCTAGGAACTTCCTGAAGTATTGTGAATGGTAGCAGAATTTGGAAACCACTAAAAAAAAAGAGGCAAGTAGTTTGGCATGTTAGAGCTTCAGAGCTGCAGAGATTTTGCAGTTCTACAAGCAGATGCTAGAAGGAGCAGGAGATTATGAGCTCCTGAGAAAAAAAAATGGGCAAGCTGCTAAAAAATTTGTGAAAACTAAAGGCACAAAAAATACTCAGAAAAGTTTTGAGAGATCCTCAAACTTATAGCTACATTCATTGATGAAAGCAATTCTTTCCACAAATCCAGTACATAATGGCTGGGATAAGTGAATGTTTTCTCAAATGCCCAAATCTCAAAGAAATATCACAAGACATGCAAAGAACCAAGGAAATGTAGCTTGATAAAATGTACAAAACAAAACCTTGGATATAGACTCTAAAGAAAGGCAGATAACTGAACTTTCTGACAAATAATTCAAAATGACTGTTTTAAATATGGTTAGTGAGCTTAAAAAAGAACACAGAGAGATGAATAAACAAAATCCTGAAAATAATGTATGAACATTATTGTAAATAGTGAATATTGAAAATAATGTATGAACGTTAGGGAAAAATAGAAACCATAGAAAAGAATCATATAGAAAAATACAATAACTGAATTACTGAATTGAAAATTTATTTATAGAGACTTAATAGAAAACTTGCTCAGGCAGATGAAAAGATCAGTAGACTTGAAGACAGAACATTTGAAATCATTGAGTTAGCAGAGGGAAAAAAAAAGGAATGAGAAAAAATGAACAGAACTTAAGGAACTTATAGGGCACCATCAATCAGACCAATATACAAATTATGGGAGTTCAAGAAGGAGCAGAGAGAAAGGGAGAGAGAGGAGAGAGAGAGAGAGAGAGAGAGAGAGAGAAGAGTTTATTTGAATAAATAATGACAAAAAACTTCCCAAATCTGAGGAGAGAAATGGACATACGTATTCAAGAAACTCAATCAACTGCAACCAGGATGAATCCATAGAGAATACACCAAAACCCATTTTAACCAAGCTGTTGAAAGTCAAAGAGAGTTGTGAAAGCAGTGAGAGAAAGGAGACTCATGTACATGGTAACCTCTGTAAGATTATCAGAGAATTTGTCAGCAGAAACCTTATAGGCCAAAGGAAGTATGATAATATTATTCAGTGTCGAAAGAAAAAAATGCTATCAGTCAAGAATACTACAGCCAACAAAATAATTCAAAAATGGAGAGAAATTTAAGAAATTATCACACAAAGCTGAGGAAATTCATTCTACTAGATCTACCCTACAAGAAAAGCTAAAGTGAGTCCTTCAAAGAATGCTAGGTGAAAATACAAACTTCAGTAAAGATAAATACATGGCTAAATATAGTAACCTGTATTATTATAATTTTGGTGCAAAAAATTTACTTTTAATTCTTATATAAAATTTAAATGACAAAAACATAAAAACAAATATATGTTAATGGAGATAAAATACATAAAGATGTACTTTGGGACATCAATAACATAAAAGTGGGGACAATAAGGAGTAGAATAAGTTGTTAGTTTAAAATAAAATGTTATAATTTGTTTAATATGTTATATATAAAATGTTATGTATAATATGGAAATACAGAATATAGAATGTATTAACATAATATATAACATATATAGAAAGTTATAATATGTTACAACTTTAATGTTTTGTTCAGTTGCAACAGTAACAATGTACACAAAAGGAAATGAGAAGAAAATCAAAGCATGCCATTACCAAAAGTCAACAAAAGGCAAATAAAAGCAGTAAGAGAGGAAAGGAGAAGTAAACGAGCTGCAAGACATACAGAAAACAATTAACAAAATGGCAATAATATATTATTCCCTAAATCAGCAATTACTTTGAATGTAAATGGATTAAACTCTCTGATCAAAAGATAAAATTTGGTGAATGGATTAAAAAAATCAGAATCAAACTATGTTCTGTCTACAAGAGACTAACATTAGATGTTAAGGACACATATAGGCAGAAAGTCAGAAAGATTAAAAACATATTCTATGCAAGCGATAACTAAAAAAGAGTAGAGGTGCTATACTAACATCAAAAAAGGAGACTTTAAAACAAAAATTGTTAGGAGAGATAATAATATCACATAAATGATAAAAGGGTCAATTTATCAAGAAAATATATAATATTTTATAAATATTCATGCACCCAATATTCGAGTTCCCAATAGATGAAGCAAACATTGGCAGAATTGAAGGGAGGAACATAAGCAGCACAATAATAGTAGGAGACTTCAGTATCCCACTTTTAATAATGAATAGAACAACAAGCAAACAAAAGATGAATAAGGAAATAGAGGACTTGAGCAATACTAAAAGCTAATTGGACCTAACATTTGTATACATAACACTCCAGTCATTCTTCTCAAGTGCACATGGAACATTCTTCTGAATAGACTTCAGTTAGGCTACAAGGCAAGCCTTAAAATATTTAAAACGATAGAAATTATACATAGTATCTATCTGATTGAGAGAAGAATTTGATTGCATCACTGACAAGTAGGTGAATTTCCAGTATTTATCTTTAACATTCACTTTCATCTTACTTGTAAACATGAATAAATAAAAAAAAAGAACCCACATCCATGTTGAAGTACACTTGATTATCAATTGCAGTCATCTTATCATTGCCTACAAATATGATAGTTGGGCAAAAATCAATGAGAGTATTCTGAAAGAATCAATTAGATATATGAAATTTATGATAGAGTATTGAATATTTTATAATTCATAAACTGTGTTAGAAATCTTTTATATCAGTTCAATTATAATATTGTACCCCCTTTTTTGGAAACTGGTTAAACATTTATCAGCATAAAACTGATATTACCATTTATCTGTTTCCTGTATGTTCCTAACATTATTTTCTTAAGTCTGTTTCTGGTAACTCTACTACCTGGGTTATTTGTGTATCTCTTTGTATTGTCTGTTTTTCTAAAATCTGTTTTTTTTTTCTCTTTATCTTGGTATGCCTTGTAATTTTTTATAAAATTAAAATTAAATTTTAATTTTAAATTAAATTCTGGACACTGTGTATGAAAAATAGTAGAGTGATAATAGAGAGGGTCTTGGGAATGTCATCTGGCTCTGAGAGAATTTCCCGTCTTCCAGCAGATAAGAGGGCACAGATCATCTGAATTAAATTAAGTGTTGAACTTACTTGATGCTGGGTTTTAGTTCTTATAATAAGCTTTTTTCTCCATATGTTTCCCTCCACTTAGAGGGTCTAATCTAATGGTGGTCCCAACTGAGATCCAGGATTGCTCATAAAAGCTCTTCCTTCCTGATGGTCCTTGGGTTTTCAGTTTAGGACTGAGAGTACAGCAAACACTACTGTATTTTTTTCAACAGTTTTCTGCTTGTCTCATTTGCCTTTGCTCTTGGCAATTTAAGAATATGCAGTCTCAAAGGCAAAGCCATAGAATGGTCTCATTTCTCTGCTACTACCTTCTCTCTGAAATATTGACTACTTACATCATTGCTACCATCTTCAATCTGAAATCCATTTTTTCTTCAGTATTTTAAGAGTTTCAAAAGCCCTCTACCTATTAGTAACGTATGTTCATATTCTTTCTCTCTCTTTTCACACCAAAATTGGTGTTTTCCCCTAGGGAAAAAGCTGCTTACAGAATGTTGGTTCACATTTCTCTGCTGTCCTTCCCTCAGGGATCTTGGGCTCTCAAGTCCTGGTTACCTCTCAGCTTTCTGATGGCTTTAAATAGATTTTAATCATACATATTTCAAAATTAGCTTTTCTGGTTATTCTCAGTGAGAATATTGGTCGGTTCTAGTCTATTCCATGATGACTGTATCTACATACTTGTTAAATGATTTTATACACCTACCTCCCTGTACCAGGAAAAGGTTCTCTCCTAGATTCTCTCATAGCATTCTGTGTATAATTTTATAAAAATAATTAGCACTTTGAATGATAAAGTCTTATGTTCTTGTCCATCTGTACTGTAATACTAGACCATGAGCTTCTAGAAACTAAATACTATCTCATTTTTCTTTCTGTTCCTATTACATTGTACATGATTGCTGCTGAATAAATGATTATTTAATAAATAATTTAAAAGTGTGGGAATAGATCTGTAGATTTCTGGACCAAACAGCAAATTATTTATCTGATAGGTACTCCAAAGTTTGTTTCCCTCTATGTTTGTGTTTAAAACATTTCCCTCAACTTCTTTCAGTACTTGTACAGCTTTTCAAAAAAGATTTAAATGTTTGAGCCATCTGGAATTTATTTTGCTGTACAAATAAAGTGAGTTATAATTATGCTTCTTTAATTGTTTTTTATCTTAGAAAAAAAAGGCAATGGTGTCAAAAGTAAGGACAATTAACCTTTATTTTTATAGACCAACCATGTATTACTCCATTTGCTAGGATAACATGTTTTTCAACTAAAGCAATATTTTTGAACATTGCAAACCTATAATGAATTAGTTATTAGACAAATTTATATTTCTCTCCTGATATTTTGGTATCCTCAGATATTATTTATTCATTTTGTTTTATTGGATATTAAATTATATTGTGTGAATAAATGGTAGTTAATATACAGTAAAGAACATTTTCACATATTTAATCCTCATTAGATTTTGACTACTCTCTGTATGAAGCCTTCCCAGATTCCTTAGGGGACAGTTTGTCACTGTTTTTCCTGGTTGCATGGTCCTTTCTTTGTGGCTCTTTTGTGTTCCTTAAAAATTTGCATTAAATATATCTGTTTAAAATTAAAATGTTATCCCTATTTCTACTACCTTTCTTATTCCAAAATCTGAACTTACTTTTCTCTAAAGAACTTATACTTAAAATATATTCATCTCCCCTCCCTGAACACACACACACACACACACACACACACACACACACTAGCAGGAGAAACTTCTTTATAGTAGACATTTCTCTCTGTTTGGTTCACTATCGTATCCCCAGCACCTAGAGCAGTACCTGGCACATAGACTATGCTGAGTGGCTATATGCTTCCTGCATCAACTTGTGAGCTCACTGAAGACAGGTACAGTGGTCTAAGTCTTTGTATCCCAGTTCCTACTATAATATCCACTAAAGTAGATGCTAAATCAATTTTCTAATAAGTGATAACTCATTCTCCTATAAAACTAAAGGAGATGTTATTGTTATTCACATTCAAAGATAATCGTACTTATGTTGTTTACTTATTGTTTAGCAAATAATTCTTAAAATATAATGAGTATAAAATAACAATACATTTAAAATTTACTTCATTGATTACTTGAATACATATTTATTTATTGAATTTTATAAACCAATAGTTATGTAAACAGATTTATATTTTTCTTCTGATACATTTAGAATTCTAAACTATTGTCTATTCACATTGCTTTATTAAATACTACAATTATATAGATTATATGAAAAATACTTCATGTATTAAGTATATACCCTATGGCAGACTTTGTATTAAGAACAGGGGAGACAAAGCTGAGTAATATTAAGTCCCTGTCTTCAAGGTCCTAAATGACACCTAACATTTACATAATATTTTCAATATGTCAGGCATTATTATGAGAAATTTATACATATTTACTCCTTTGATTCTCATAAGAATCTCATGATAAAGGTACTAATATTATGTCCATTCTGATGGTGAGGAAACTGAAGCAGAGAGAGATTAGTAATGCAGTTTGTCGTTAGAGTCTGTGTTCAGTGTCTAGCCAAAGTCTGGAGGCTGTGTCCAAGCCTTTCTATGAAAAATGGCTTTTTAGAAAAATATTTTTCTCAACTCCATATTTGTTCCCCTTACTATAGGCTCTAATATTTCAGTCTTTTTTCTCAGAAATGCCTTAAGGTTTATCTTTAAAACATGTTTTGGGAAAAGTGCTGTTTTTCCTACTCTCACTTTCCTTATTTCCCTTAAGACAAACTTATTATTGTAATTGACTTGATCTACTGAATATTATATGAAAAAGAAGGGCTTATAAAAATAACACAAGAGAAAAAATTCTAAAACTATTAAATTTCTTGCAGTAGTATTTCTGGCATTCATATAACCTTAGTTGTTTATAACTTACTTTCAATAAGTTGTGGCACACTCACCATAACTACCTAAACAATTTTTTCTACAAACAATATTGTCTTCTTGGGGAAGCTAGAAAATATATAATATGATGGATGTCCAGGCAGTCAGTCCTAAAGGAATAGCAGATAGTAACCATTATCTATTATAGCAGTAAATTATTTCAACACATTTTTAACTAAGAAATTAGAAATAAATAATTCTGGTTGATTGATTTTGAAAGTAAACCATATGTTATTTACATGTGTTGGCATTTGTCCAGTTTCCCTGAAGCTAAGAGTGAATTTTGTTTCAAAAAAAGAAAGCTATTTACTAATTAGATAATAATGAACATAATGAAAACAGGTACTATAACTTTTTGAATTATTAGAATGCGTCTTCAGAGCAAGCTCTGAAAAGAGGATCATGAGGGGAAAAATTATCTGCATATATTGTGAAGTGAGTACATATGTACCCTGGAGATACATTCCAAGGCATACATTAAGCAAAAATTTAACAACATTTTTTACTATGATAGAAATGAAAAAAATGCAAATCATAATGTATTTTAAAATGCCTTATTTTATATGAACTATTCAATGTAAATACATGCATTATGTGCAATAATGAGATTCTAGTTAATAAAAGCTTTTCAAACTCATTGGGGTGACAAGCAAGAAGTAACTATAAATCTAGCCCCTATGATTTTGCTAGAAGGCTAATGTGGCATTGATTCTAACTGACATATAGATCCCCACACTTCTGAGTGACAGAGACATCCATAAAGTCCTGTTCTCTCTCGGCACTTGAAAGAGTAGATGTAGATAATACAGATTCTATTGCTTCAGCCACGAAGGAGAATAATTACAGCCAGTGGGGGAAGGGTGGTGTTCAGGAATATATGCTCCTCACATAAAAGGTTGATACATAGAAAAGATTATGGAGAAATTAAGGAGTAAAAAGGACAGTTCAGATGACTACCTGGGTGAAATCCTGACCCAGGGTGATTGAGTAAACTGAACCTCTGTTCCTCAGAGGGGAAAACTTTTTCTGCCCTGTATCTTTCCTTCCAATGAAAAGGATGTACTTGTTTGAATCACAGCAATGTTTCTGAAGAAAAACGAATGTTCAATGTTCAAAACAGTTAGAACTATTAAAATGTATTATCAACTGTTTAAAATATATAATAATGTATGTGTTCATTATTTTCCAAAAAATTTAACTTCCATGCTTGAAAATAACACATAAAATCTGCCCTCATACAATATGGCTTGATAATAGATTTCTTCTGCTGTGGCACAGGCACTCAAATTCCACTTATAATTATTTTTCTAAATGATTAGCACTTATTGTGATTATTCTCTGGCTAATATATGTATGCAAAATGTGGCTGCAGGATTTGCTTTTGTTAGCATATCCCCTCCCCCACTCTGAAACCTCAAGGCTCAAGATGTTGATGCTGGAGAGAGAAAATGGATTGTGTGTGTGTGTGTGTGTGTGCGCGCGCGCATGCATGTGTAACTGTATCTAACCTTCAAGTTGATACAATGGTGATGATATACAAACAAAAAAAGGTAAATTTTCTCCTTGATAGTGCCATTCTTAACTCATTTTAATCCTTTTAAAAAATCTAAAAGTAAGCAAAATGCTTTTAATTTAAATGAGGGTAGTGTTTTAACAAAGCTACACAGAGCATTTAAACTGGAAATTTATTAAAACTGAAAATGGCACTTTTATTAAATAACTCTGTGATCTTCCAGCCATCTTCTTCACCAGTGATCTCCCTGTAGCAAAATGCACAGATAATCAACAACCCAGTCTGACAGTAAACTTGTTGGGAGATTAAATCCTAAAGGAAGGAGCCCATAGCCCTGGAGGAAGACTGAGTGCATATTTCCCTGAGTCTTTGAAGGCTCATCTCAGTAGTCCCACTGCTAGAATGTGCTCCGTTGTCATAGCAACACCATCTCCTGCTTCATACAGGAAAGATTAGCTCTTACTGTGCAGAGGAGAGAATTTAGGGGAAGTCAGACTAATCCCTGGGTGCACTTCGAGAGAAAGGTTGGAACTCGCCTGAGGGATGCTGGATCTGCAATGATAGAATTGGCCTGCCACAGACACTGGTATTTAAGTTGAAGAGCAGAATTCACAGTAAGTGTCAGCTCCTCTAGAGTAGAATATTGATGAATGAGGTTTGTCTAAGTCTTGTTGAAGACTGTCCCATGCAGCAGTAAAATGACAGGAGGAGACTCTGATAAATGCCTATGTTTTCCTACTTCAGTTATTATTTAAAGGATTGACCAAATCAGAAACTTGAGGAAAAATTTTAGGTACTTTTGAAACGTCCATCTAAAATCTCAGAAGCATGGTAAAATTAGATAAGCAAAAAAAAAATGTATTATATGCTTTTGGCACTTAATTTATTTACCCTAGATTGTTGTGCATTTAAATCTAAAATTCCATGAAGAGAGAAAAAATATTCGTGAAAATATCTGTATGTAAGCAAGTTGTGTTTCTTCAACACCAAGTGATAAAATTTCATTTTAGGATTGTAAATGTCGTTTTTAAAATTATGCATAAATATTTTAAAAATCCATTTAGAAGTATACAAGTGGTGTGGTTTTTTAGGTCATTATAATATGATAAAAAGGCATTTTTGAGGGAAGAGCAATTAATATAGCTATTCTATTTGGTGCTAGTACTTCAACTTTTCAGCATAACGCATGTACAATATATATACCTTTCAGGATTTTTTGTTCATTGCCTCAAATGTATTTTGTTCTGGAGGGATGTCTATGTCTATGTGGGTTTGTTTGTTTTCTTTTCCCCTTTGGTTTGTACTTACACAATTCTTTCCACAATTCTTATGAAGCATATGTGTTTTAGCTTAGAAGCTAGAAACCTTGTTATGGATTTAAAATATTTGATATTAGTATCGATTGTGGAGATGTCTAGTCTTTTAAAAACTTAATTGCCTAAAAGAACACTTTAATCCACAAATAAAATTAAAAAGAATTTTTCAAAAATATGTAGATTTTACATATTATATTAATATATAACCCTGTATTTATTACTATCAATGTGTCTTCCTCTGAATGTATTTATTTTATATTTAAAATATTCATAATGAAAATTGTATCAGGCTATATCTATGATACATGATATTTTTTAATTGTTTCCATCATGTCTATATATTTATAACATGTGTTTAGAAACTGGTTTTGTTTCCCCTGTGTAAAATCCTGCTTCTAATGTACTACACACTACAAATAACATTACAGTCTATGCTAAATATAGCTATTATCATAAAACATTTAATTGCCAATTGAAGTGTGCTGTTCTAATTTCTCAGAATAGAGAGACTTGAGTGTTGCTGCAAATACAGAGCACAGATCACACATGCACTCCTTTTCCCCGAAACTTAATGCTAGAATAGACCATAGGTCCTAGAGTTGAACAGGTAGGTTAAAATGTTAGATAAGATTATTCTTTTCATATGTTAGGAAGTACACACAAAACCGGAAGGGTCATACTTCGCTTAATAGCATTTAGGTTGTAACTATGCAGAACCTAGCACTCTTAAGAAAATGGACACAAAGCAGGAAGTCAGGAAGCCCCTCTCAATAAATGATCCATAAATTGTTCCAACAACCTCTTTTTGGAGATTTCTATTGATTGTTCAGGATGGGATCCTTAAAATTACAAAAGGAAAGAGACAATTGTGTTCTTTTTGTCCTCCTCAGTGAACAAACTAAAATATCTTATCTTTCTTCATTGACTTTGGATAGCAAGGAGAGAAACCAATGACTATTTTAGGAAGAGTGAAACTTAGAGGGTCACTGCATGATGCGGGGAGCAATGGAGCAGAATTAACAGAACTAGGAAAGAAAAGAATAGCTAAGAAAAAAATGGGCACCATTTATTGAGATAACATAGTATAGATAGATGATGATAGATAGATAGATAGATGATAATAAATTTTAAAAACAGGAACTTAGTCAACTTACTACCTTAACCAAAGTTTTTCTAGAGGTATTCCTAACCAGTTAAAAGAAACTTTTATGTTTCTTAGAATTCTCCATTCCATGTCTTCTGTGCTTATGTCTTTTAAAATATAGTGGTGGTTGACTTAGACACAAATGCTGGCTGTAAACTGAAGACCAGCAGGGATTTGTAATCTCTCTTAGGCAAGTTTTGTTTGGCCCCTTCTGCTCTTCTAAGGTATTGCTTAGTGAGGACCAGGTCATCCTCCACAGCCAGATTCTCTCTTGAAAGGCAATGCTTCAGGAATCTAGGAAAGAAGTTGTTCTATTCTGAACAGGTGTCAGAGTTTGGAAATGGCATCTGGAAAGTCCAGGAGCCATTTTAAGAGTAAAAATCTTCAGGTCACCAAGGTCTTCTGAAAGCTCTGGGATTTGTAGGTGATATGGAAATGGTCTGAATTTTTGCGTGGGATCCCAGAGTACAAAAAAGGGCAAGAGAAGGAAGGCAAAGGAAATTTACAACAGAAAACTCTGGTAGGGAACACTTAACAAACACACGAGGCATTAATATATATATGCATAATGGTCAGTCATGTAAACTAAGGATATTTCTAAAACTACCTAATGGTTGATGTGTGTATTTTAAAAGATGTTAAAAATAAAAATATTGTTCAGCACAAGAAATAATATTATAATATGAACACTTTTTAATTCGCTTTTAAAAATCAGATTAATAGTTGATTTGTCCATATTGGATTCAATACTATGACACATTGTTAAGCTAGAAGGGCCACTTTAGAGAACTGTTAAATAGAAACAACATCTCTTTTCTTTCTTAAATTTTGGGATTCATACTGCCATGAAAATCTTTTATCTATATGCTGTAAGTTCGACTTCACATGTCTCAGGAAAATTATGTAAGATGCTAAATTTATTTGTTTTCTTAAAGTCACATGTAAGCAAATGGCTAGCATGATGTATGGGGAAGATAGAGCAGTTATTGAAATTAGGTTGTAGAAAGAAAAGAATGTCAGTCTGGGATATGTACTGTTGATGATATATACTTTTGAGGGCAGATGAAGGTCAGTGGGCATTTGTGAACTAGGAATGAGAAGTAGAAGCAGTGCTCTGTTAAGACATATTCTTCAAATGTTGAGTAAGATGAATAGATGGTAAGAGTAATTAGTAGTTGGGGAAGGCAATTATGACTAAGAGCCTAAACTGGCATAGAAACACTAGAAATAAAAAGTAGAAAATAAATGGAAAGAAATCATAGGCATATAATCTATGGAATTTCCTTTATAATTCAACCAAGATTTATTTGGCAGACCAGGCTCACAGCAGGCAGTGGCTCATGCCTGTAAGTCCAGCACTTTGAGAGCCTGTTGCAGAAGGATCACTTTAGACCAGGAGTTCAAGACCAGCCTGGTCAACAGAGTGAGACCCTGCCTCAAAAAATAAATAAATAAATACAAAATAAAGAGATTCATTTGGCTTCATCCAAATAACAGATGAAAAGATAGATGATAAGAATGACAGAGCAAAATGCTAATGTTCAAGATTTCATAAAAACACTCAGTCTGGTGAGCATGACTGATAGAAAATTGTATTATCTTGTACTGGGCAGTGTGGTAAAGTAAGCATAGAAGATAGACTTGGCCCATGATTGGGCAGTATTAAAGAAAGAACCTTCATGAGTGCCATTATAGACATAGAGAAGTCAATAGAAAGAGGGAGTTATTTGAAGAGAGTAGTGGTGGTAATGGGAAGCAGTAATGAATTTGATTTTAGACATCTTAAGTTTGATCTTTAAGTCTTAAAAAGCAACTATTGCATTTAATTATAACAGCTAACTTACTCATAAGGTAGATCACATATAAATGTCTGATTTAGGTTTCATTGTTGCATAACATTCAAAGCATCCTTAGCATTAAGTAGAATGTTGTTTCCTCTTTCATATTGGTATATAGCATTTAGAGTATATGAAAACTTGTATTTTTCATTTAAAGTATATAACTTCTTAGCATAACCAACAATAATTTGTCTTTTATTACTGGAGTCTGACAGTTCTAAAATTTATTAACTTTTAGTTTGAGAACTTTTATACTTTTGCTCTTGGCATTAATATATGATAAAATAAATTTGAGGCAAAGGAAAAAAGTATATATTCAGCTGAATTTTGGGAAAAGCATCTTGTAGTACTTATCCAATTACTTAAAGATAAAAGTATTTTCTTTTCTTTTCATATGGATAATTGCTATAATTTTGTATCATTGTGATCCTGAAATGATCATAATTATAATAATTATAATAACAACCTCAACAATTAACAGTTGTTTGGTACTTTATAGTTTTTAATTGATGGGGAAATAAAACAATTCTACTAACAAAAGATCTCTCTCTACCTATTTAAAAGAGAGAAAGATAACACAATTTGTTACAGAGTATGTTAAGTGACATAAAAGTGACTATAAAGTCTGAACAGAATTTCATATACATACACAGTAAAGTGAGAAGAATGAGAAGTTACAACTTCTCTATCTTCTTGTTAGATATGGATGCAACTGACATTGTTTTTTTATTTATCTCATGAGAGAGGCCCCTAAGCTAATTCTGGAGGTATACATTTACAGTTTTAATGGTCAGAAGTCCCCAATCTTGAATTGGAAAGTCAAATGTTTGGGCCTTTTATTCAGGCCTCTATGTTTTTGAGAAGACACCCTAAAGAGGAGAACACATTGAAGAGGGTATGATGGAGAGGCAACCACCTCACTACTTCAAAGAAAACTTATCATTTAATCCTTACACTGTGCACTCTTTAATTTACATTATCTCATTGAACTATCACAGTACTGTAAGACACATATTACTATTATGTCCCAGATTTATGAGTGAGGAAACTGATGCTAAGAAATATCAAGGAATATTTTAAAGTTACATAACTGAAAAACAGAGGCTGATTACAGCTCATTCTGCACCTTAAATTCTCATTTCTTATGATGCATTATACAGAGTCATTCCTGTATCCTACAAGAAGAGGTAAAGAAACAATTGTTTTTATTGTTCTCTCTTGGGTACCTATGTATAACTTTGATCTCTGTAAAAACAAGCAGATTATTGGTCACAGTCTATTATCTCACAAAAACTCATCCTACTCTAGGAAGAGGAAAATTATAAAGATAATGGAGCTTTAATAGTAAAACTGCTCTCTTAGGATGCAAAAGATAATCCATCCATCTATATATGCATAAATACATATTTGCATACATACATTAATTCATTTATTTGTCATTCATTCAATGAGTATTTAATAAATTAATACTATGGACCTACTTTTGCCAAAGCACACTGCAAGTACATGACGAAAATCAGAGGCTTTCTCTTCCTTCAAAGATGATATTACCTTCCTTGATATGAACCAAATACTGGGCTAGCTATTCTGCAAAGATGAACTCATTTATTTGTAACAATTGTACTGTAACGTAAACCCTACAGCGGCCCCTGTTCTCCCTATGAGGAAACTAAGGCTCTGAGAGATTATGTCCAAACTTCCCAGCTTGTAAATGACAGAACTGAATTCTGAGTATGTTTTTCTGACTGCAGAGCTCATAGTCTTAACCACAGTGTGATTCGACCTATTTCCCAAGTGTGAAAAATGTCAGTTAGTACAAGATATAGGGCTGGCAGAAAGGAGAATGTGAGGACAAGTTGGCGCTGACCGTCTGGGAAGGCTTTAGCACATGAGATTTCTCTTATTTGTAATATGGAGATAACTAGTTTGTGGAATTGTTTGGTAAATTAAAGGAAATAACTAATATAAAGAAACCTGCTGCACTGGATGCTTAATAACTGAAAGCAGCCACTCACTATCATTCATCTGCCAATTTCAGTTTCAATTACTGGTCACATTTCTTTTTCTCGCCTTCCTTCTTTGACTGGTGTTCCAGAAGCACTTAGTCTATGAATATACATGGTACCTCTCCTACCCTTTACCTAAAATTTTCGTATATGATTAAAAATCCACAGATAACTTTTCAACATTTGATCATTCATGTTAATCCACTGGGATTAATAATTGGGATAGGAATCGTGGACATATTCCTCTAAACTTTAGAAAATATCATCATGTTTTCTGGCACCGTTTTATTCTTGCAGATAGAAAAGGACTTGGTGAGAGGGATGTCTTCAGAGTTTTTCATGTGGGAAAGTGAGATTTCATTACTAGCTAGGGAACTTGCCTCTTTGTTTATGTAGCCCTATTCAAAGATTTGATTGAATGGGTTGGGGAGAAGTATAGGAAGAATAGAGCCAGAGTAAGGAAAAGGCAAAGTGTATAATCAGCTCTTAAAAAGAGTCAATGAGATAAATATCTGAACCAAAACATCAGATTTTCCTAAAGTATATTCAAAACTTTGTGATTTATAGAAAAAGTCTTCATTTTTTGCTCCTGAATTCATGCCTGTGTATAATTTTATATTGCTGCCTGAACCTATATTTTTGTAAATAACATGCATAACTTCATGCAACAGAAAACTGTTTAAAGATTATTATTTTGTGATAGAATCAATTATAGCCCATACCTTTTAGTAAAATCTAACTATAACATTATAAACTGTAGCCCTGTAAAATAAATACTAAGGATAGTCAACATTACAATATGGCTAAATATTGTAATGTGTAGAACAAACCCAAAGTGTATTTTAAAAGTAGAATAAGAAATTAACTTTGTTGACACTGCCTGTAACTTCCAACTTTGTCTAATATTGGTCACCCCAACTAGTAAAAGATTAAAAATTAAAAAGAAAGGAAAGAAGAAAATCTATTATGCTTTTCTAATGCTTTGAAAGAAGTTTAGAAATGTAGAAAATCCCAGAAGCCATGGCTTTATTAAAGAATGCTGCAAATGTGTATTCATTTCCTAGAAGTTGCTTTAAGCATGTAAGAAATTTAAGGATGATAACCAAGTGGCTTTTTTTTTTTTTTTGGTTTTTTATTTTTTCACTTTAGCTAATAAGGTCCCCAGGGATAACTATTTCCCGTATCAGGAAAGAGACACTTGCTTCCCTTCACACCTGCCACATAGAGGATATTAAGGATTTTCTTTGCCTTTAGTTCTTTCCTCTGTTTGCTGTTCTTCACAGTAGGGAATGGGGGGGAAGGTCCAAGAATGTGGGGTTTTTCTCTCAATTTTTATTACAACTGCTCACAGCATTGTTCCCAAGTTCTTCTCCTAAGGTTTCTTTTGAGCTGAGAATTTAAACCTTTTACTTTAGCCTTGCTTCTTTTGGACCTCAAGACTTCATTTTCTTAGTGGCTCATCCTATCTTAAAATTTATATCATAGTTTTTAACATGTCAAGAAAAGTAACAATGCTGGGACTGACATTATTGACAACTCTCTTATTTTAAATATTTGAGTTCAGAGGAAATAGTAATTGAAAGCAAAATGTGTGTTATTGGACCTGTAATAGAAAACTGAATTTATTATCTGGCAAATATTTTCATTATGTTTTTTCATCCTAGAATATTTTTGATGATCAGACAAAATTATCTGGGGTGTTACTTGCCAACTCAAATGTTCTCTGCACCCATTTCTAATACTTTGGAAAACAAATAGATGTTTTATTAATTTTACAACAAAAGGACATGAATATAAAATATATTTCTCACCAAATTTATATGAACAATTTTTGCATGGGATTGCCCTGAATTCTGGGCTGTGTCATTGTCACCAGAGCATATCTCACATGGTTCTTTTCATTGTTTATCTTCTATGATACATAAGTTAGAAACACAACGAGATTCCATTAAATGATACAATTGACTCATTTTTCATTGCCCTGCAGCGTAGGGAAGTGGAAAGTATACAGACTTTGGCCTAACACACTGTTTCTGTTGGTATCTCAGCCTCACACTTCCATAGTAGTTTCCTCACCCATGTACTAATGGGCTAAGACCCCTGCCTCACATTTTGTTTCATTTCAAAGTTCAATTGATTAATAAAGTATAGTAATAAAATATACATTTGTTTTAAAATACGTATCCATGATTGAAGCACTTTTCCTCATGAAAATAGCTTCAATCACCTCAAAATAACTTCATCCTCAAAATAGCTTCTATCACCAATATAAGATTAATAAATTATTACAAATTCATTTGAAGTATATAGTCATGAAAAAATTCCCAAAAGGACCAAAATGTATAAAGGAAAAGGAAGCGTTCCCCTGTTCTTCACTCCCAATGTGCTGTGCCCCCAACAGTAATCTCCATTAACAGTTTGGTATTCACCTTTTCAAACCAGAGAGATAAATAGATCAATCAATAGTTTTTCTTAAAAATATTATCACCAAAATTTTGAACACAGATGATTCTCAACTTACAATGTGATTGCATCTCAACAAACCTTTTGTAAATTGAAAATATTCTAAATCAAAATGGATTTGACATGCCCAAAGTACTTAACACCATGTATTAGCCTAGCCTACCTTAAACACACTCAGAATACTTACATTAGCCTACAGTTGGATGGAATTATCTAACACAAAGCCTATTTACAATAAAATGTTGAATATCTCGTGCTATTTATTGAATGCTGTGCTTTGGGTGCTTGAAGTATGGTTTCAACTGAACATGTCTTTCTCTCACACCATCATAAAGTCAAAAAATTGCTAAGTTGAACGATTGTAAGTGAGGAACCGTCTGTATATGTTTTTCATTTTTATCATGATATTGAATCATTTATTGGAAAGAACATTTTGCCAATGTTTTCCTGATGTTTTCATTGTGTTTAAACTAGCTGTTACTACAAAAGAACTAACAATTTACAGGCTAAAGAAAAGTGGAATGGAATTGACCACAAACTTATTTTTTTGGAACCATTAATTAACTGTAGCAAGGGTTTTGCTGAAATGACAAGTAAATGCACATCTTAACTTTTTACAGAAATGGAGGCTAAGCCAAATAAAGACTTGCTCTTAAAATATTGGTCTGCAAATGTCTGCAGAGCTGAAATGTGTAAATTAGAGATTCATTGAAGTCTGCTAGCCAAAAGTGAAAATGAAAGTGCTTTCAGCTTGCTAATTAATGCTGCATGTGGAATTTGCAGGAAAAAAAAAAGAGCCACCCAGACCTATGAGCAAAAGCAGTGGTCTGGTTGTCAAAAGAATTGTGTCTCATTCTATTATGCTACTCAGTGTGGAACCCTCAGTAATAACCCAGTCTTTTATCCCCAGTGTAATCACTTAAAATTAGGTGATATATTTTCTACCTTGTTATTGTGTGACAATAAGACAAAAGAAAAGAATATCAAAAATTGATCAAATTTCAGAATAAAACATCACTATAAAATATACCTGAGATTTTAATTTTCTGATTTCTATATTGTTTATATATTTTATTTTGCTTTTATTGATGCATAATACTTTATGTACTTATATGATATATGTAGGTATTTTTACATGCATAGAATGTGTAATGATCAAATCTGCTTATTTGGGGGCACACATCACCTTGAGAATCATTTCATCAGCTTGAAAAGTGTAACATTTCAAGTTCTCTCTTCTAGCTATTTTGAAATATACAGTACACTGTTACTAATTATAGTCACTCTGGTCTGTTGTCAAACATTAGAACTTATTTTTCTATCTAAATTGTAAGTTTATACCCACTCATGCACCTCTGTTCATTTTCCCACTCCTCCTCACACACTTACCCACCTCTAATATCTGTCATTCTATTCTCTATCACCATGATATCAAGTTTTTTAGCTCCTACATATGAGTGAGAACGTGTGCTATTTATCTTTCTATACCTGGGTTCTTTCACTTAACATAATGACCTCCAGTTCCACCCAAGTTGCTGCAAATGACATGATTTCAATCTTTGTTATGGCCAAATCGTATGCTATTATGTATATGTACCACATTTTTTTTGCCCATTTGTTTACTAATGGACACTTAGACTGATTCCTTATTTTTGCTGTTTTGAATCGTGCTACAATAAACATGCTAGTGTAGGTATCCTTTGGGTATACTGATTTCCTTTGGATAGATATCCAGGAGTAGGATTTCTGGATCATATGGTAGTTCTATCTTTAGTTTTTTGAGAAACTCTATGCTGTTTTTCATAGTGCTCGTACTAATTTACATTCCCACCACAGCATATAAGTGTTTGCTTTTCTCCACATTCTTGCCAACATCTCTTATTTTTTATTTTTTATGATAGCCATTCTGACTGGACTAAGATGATCTTTCATTGTAGTTTTGATTTGCATTTTCCTGGTGACTATTGGTGTTGTGCATTTTTTCATATACCTGTTAACCATTTATAAGTCTTCTTGTGGGAATTGTCTGTGTCGTTTGCCAAATTTTTAATGGCATTATTTGGTTTCTTACTGGTGAGTTATTTTAGTTCTTTGTGTATTCTGGGAATTAGTCCCCTGTTGCATGAACAGTTTACACATACTCTCTCCCATTTAACAGGTTGTTTTTTCACTTTTAGATTGTTTCTTTTGCTGTGGAGAGCTTTTTAGTTTAATATAATCTTATTTATCTTTTTGTTTTAGTTTCTACGCTGTTGAGGTCTTAGCTGTAAAATCTTTGCCTAGACCAATGTCCTGAAATGTTTTCCTTATAGTAGTCTTCTTATAATAGTTTTATAGTTTTGGGTCTTAAGTCTTTAATCCATCTGAGTTGATTTTTATATATGATGAGAAATATGGATCCAGTTTCATTCTTTTGCATATGAATATTCAAATTCCCTTGTGTATGTATTGAAGAGGGTGTACTTTCCCTAGTGTATATTCTTGGTGTCTTTGTCAAAATTAGTTGGGTGTAAATATAAGGATTTATTTTGGGGTTCCCTATTCTGTTCCATTAGTTTTTATGTTTATTTTTATAACAATACCATGCTGTATTGGTTACTATTGCCTTGTAATATAATTTGAAGTCAGGTAATATGATACCTCCAGCTTTGTTCTTTTTGCTCAGGATTACTTTGGCTATTCTTCTTATTTTGGGTTCTATATGAACTTCAAGATTTTTTTTTTTATTTCTGTGAAAAATGACATTGGTATTTAGATAGGAATTGTATTGAATCTGTATATTGCTTTGGGTAGTATGGTCATTTAAACAATATTAATTATTCCTATTCATGAGCATGGATATCTTTATATTTGTTTGGGTCTTGCCATGTTATTTTACTGTGTTTTGCAGTTTTCCTTGTAGAAACCTTTCACTTCCTTGATTAAGTTTATTATTAGAGTTTTTTTGTAGCTATTGTAAGTGGGATTGCCTTCTTGATTTCATTTTCAACTATTTTACTATAGTGTACAGAAATGCTACTAATTTTTGTATGTTCATATTTTATTCTGCAACTTTACTAAATTTTGGTCATCAGATATAAGAGGTTTTTTTTAGGAGAATCTTTGGTTTTTCTAGATATTAGATTATGTCATCTGCAAGGTGGGACAATTTTACTTTCTTTGTTTTTGCAATTTTGATGCTATTTATTTATTTAGATGGAGTCTCACTCTATTGCCCAAATGGGAGTGCAGTGGTACAATCTTGGCTTACTGCAAACTTCATATCTCTGATTCAGGCAATTCTCCTGCCTCAGCCTCCTGAGTAGCTGGGATTACATATACCATCATGCCCAGCTAATTTTTGTATTTTTAGTAGAGACGGGGTTTCATCATATTAGCAAGGCTAGTCTTGAACTCCTAACCTCAAGTGATCCATCGCCTCAGCCTCACCAAGTGCTGGGATTATAGGTGTGAGACCCCATGCTGGGCTGATGCCATTTATTTATTGTTATTGCCTGATTGCCTTGGCTACAACTTCCAGAAATATGTTGAATATGAATGATGAAAGTGAGCATCCTTGTCTTGTTTCATATCTTAAAGAAAAAGCTTTCAACCTTTCCCATTCAGCATGATGTTAACTGAGGCTTTGTTGTATACAGCTTTTATTGTTTTGAGATATGGTTCTTCTATGCCTAGTTTGTTCAAGTTTTTAATCAAGAAGTGATGTTGAATTTTATCTAATGCTTTTTCTGCATCTATTGATTTCTCCCTTCATTCTATTGATGTGATGTATTTTTTTTTAATTGATTTGGGTACATGAAACCACCCTTGCATTCCTGATATAAATCCCACCTGATCATGGTGTATTACCTTTTTGGTGTGCTGTTGCCTTTTGTTGATTAGTATTTTGCTGGGGATTTTTGTATCTCTGTTCATCACAAATATTGGACTGTAGTTTCACTATTTGTCAAATCCATCTGGTTTTGGTAGCAGGGTAATATTGGCCTTGTAGAAAGAGTTAAGAAGAATTTCTTTCTCTTTGTTTTGGAATAGTTTGAGGATTAGTATTATTTATTCTTTATATCTTTGGTAGAATTCATTAGTGAATTTATCTGGTCCTAGCTTTTGCTTTGTTGTGAGATCTTCATTACTGATACAATCTCACTACTCGTTATTGGTCTGTTCAGGTTTTCTCTTTGTTTCTGATTCAATTTTGGTAGGTTGTATGTTTCCAGAAAATTATCCATTTTCTGTAAGATTTTCAGTTTGTTAGCATATAGTTGTTCATAATAGTCTCTGATGATCCTTTGTGTCTCTGTGTTATCAGTTGTAATGTCTCCATTTTCATTTCTGATTTTTTTTTTAATTTGGGTCTTCTCTCTTCTTAGTCTAACTAATAATTTATTAGTTTTGTTTATTTTTTAAGAAACAATTTTTTGTTTTATTGTTCTTTGTATTGTTTATTGGCCTCTATTTCATTTAGTTCTGCTCTAATCATTACTTTTTTCTTTTTGCTATTTTTGGGTTTAGTTTATTCTTTTTTTTCCAGTTTCATGAGGATCATCATTAGATGTTTATTTGAAATCTTTCTACTTTTTAAATGTAGGCATTTATTGCTATAATATTCCCTTTTTGTACTGTTTTTGCTATATACCATGAGTTTTGATATATTATATTCCCATTTTCATTTGTTTCAAAAACTTTTTAAATTTGCACCCTAATTTCTTTGTAACCCAGTGGTTGTTCAGGGGCATACTGTTTAATTTCTAAGTATTTATAAGTTTTCAAAGTTTAACTTGGTGTTGATTTTTAGTTTTATTCCATTATGGTCTAAGATGATACTTGATATGATTTTGATTCTTTCAAATATTTTGACACTTGCTTTGTGGCCTAACATATATTAGATCTGGGAGAATATACTATGTATTGATGAGAATATGGTATATTCTGAAGTTATTAAATAAAGTATTTTTATATGTCTGTTGGGTTTACTTTGTCTAATGTAGAGTTTAAATCTAATGTTTCTTTGTTGATCTTCTGTCTAGATGATCTGTGTAATGCTTAGAGTAGGGTGTTGAAGTCACCCACTGTTCTTGTTTTAGAGTCTATTGCCATCTTTAGATGTCTTTAGATCCAGTATTGTTTGCTTTATGCATCTGAGTGCTCCAGTGTTGGATATATATATATACATCTATATATACTTAAAATGTTTATATCCTCTAGTGATTTTTATCCTTATATAATGACCTTCTTTGTCCTTTTTTTTTTCTTTTTAGAGTTTCTTACTTTAAGTACATTTTATCTGATGTAAGTATAGTTATTCCTTCTCACTTTGGGATTGTTTGTTGCTTTTTTTTGTTGTTGTTGTTAAAGAGGGAAGGACAGGGTCTCACTCTGTGGCATAGGCTGGAGTTCAGTGGCACAATTTTTCCTCACTACCACCTCGGCCTGCTGAGTTTCAAGTGATTATTGTGCCTCAGTCTCCTGAGTAGTTGGAACTACAGATATGCACTACTATGCCCAGCTGTTTTTTGTATTTTTAGTAGACAGAGTTTTGTCATGTTGGCCAAGCTAGTCTCGAACTCCTGGCCTCAAGTGATCCACCTACCTTGGCCTCCCAAAGTGCTGGGATTACAGGCATGAGCCACCGTGTCCGGCCTCACTTGGTCTTCTTGTGTGGAATATCTCTTTCCATCCCTGTATAATGTATCTTTACAAGTAAAGTTGATTTTCTGTAGGCAATTTGTAGTTGGATTATTTTAAAAATTCACTCAGCAAGTCTATATCTTTTAGGTGGACAATTCATTTACATTCAAGCTTGTTACTGATGTGTGAGGTTTTGTTTTTGTTATACTGTTATCTTCTGGTTGTTTAGTATATTTGTTGTTCTTTTATTTTTCTTTATTGTCTGTCATTTCAGTTTGGTGATTTTCTGTGTGTTATCATTGAGTCCCTTCTCTTCCTCATTTGTGTGTTTGCTTTACTGGTGAGTATTATTTACTGTGTGTTTTTATGATGGTAAATGCTGTACTTTCACTTTTGGATTGAAGACTTCCTTGAACATTTCTCATAGGTTGAGTCTAATGCTAATGAATTTCTTTAGATTTCACTTGTCTGGAAAAAACTTTATTTCTCCTTCATTTATGAGGTATAATTTTGCTGGGTATAGTATTCTTGGTGGATTTTTATTTTTCTTCTTAGCACTTTGAATATGTCATCCTTTTCTCTTCTGGCCCATAAGATTTCTGCTGAAAAATCTATTAGTCTAATAATAATTAGATATTATTTAAAATAATATATATCTGTTAAATTTTCATTCATGTCCTGAATTGCTTTTTCTGATTTCTTTGTATTATTATTCATATTTCTATTGTAACTCACTGAGCTTCTTTATAATCAGTAATTTATTTTTATATTCTGGGATTTCATGACTTTCTTTTTGATTGGGATCTATTGCTGAACAATTATTATGTCCCTTTGGAGGTGTCATATATTTTTGCTTTTTCATGTTTCCTGTGCCCTTACATTAATATCTCTGCATCTGATATATAGTCATTTCTTCCAAATTTCTGAATTTGCTTTTATAAGGGAGGACTTTTTCCTGAATATGTACCTGAAGTGTTGGTTGAGTAGGGTACTATGGCTTTGATTTCAGATGTGTGCAGTAGTGTAGCCTTTGTAAAATTTGTTTGACATAAATATTCTTGGTAGCATCTATGATTTTCCCAGTGGCTTAGGGTGCAATTGTTAGTGGATGCTATGATGAAGTTTTTCTGTGGGCAAGGATGCCAGGAAGGCCAGTATTTAGGCCTTGGTGGTGGCAGCAATGGGCTGAGATGCCTGTCCTTGGATCCCACAGTGGTGTACCTTGGTGTTAGTAGGTTCAGGTGGACCTATTCTTGAGCCTCCAAGTGGCTTACTTCAATTCTAGTAGACAGTGTGGGCTAGGTGGGTGGGTTCTCAAGTCCCTGGAGAGCTAGCATGGCACAGGTCATGTCAATGTCAGTAATAGGACAACTCTCTGGGTCCCAGGTGGTGAATGCTTATATTGGCAGTGGGCTGTGATGAGCTGAGTGGGCCAGTTTCAATGCTTACAGGTGCTATGTGCAGATATGTGCCAGCTGCAGTGGTAGCTGAGTGGTAAATCCCAACCTCAGGCCCCAGGAGGAGTGTTCATGTGGATTCGGCTAGGCAATTTCTTTGCCTCCAGACTCTGTGCTCTGGGATGGGCGAAGTGGAGCAACACTGGGCCAGGTGAGCTTGTCTTCTGACCTCCTGATGGTGTGTATGGGTGTCAGCATACTAGGCAGGGGTGGAGTGATCCTCAGGCCACGAGCAGAATGCTTAGGTTGTGGGCAGCAGTGATTATGCTGCAGCTCTGCCATTGAATAGGGTGGTGCTACTTTCAGTGGCAGCAGCCTAGGCTGGTGGCTGGGAAATGTGTACACCACTTGCACCCAAGATTTACTAGAATTCATACCTAAAACCTGCTGTGGTATTTGGCTTCTTGCTTGCGCTTTCTTTTTGCTTTCACCTTAGATGCAGTAATGTTTGGTGGTTGCTCACACCTAAGCCCAAGAGGCAAGAGCCAGGGCTTGTCAAGCATCTCAGCTGCAGCACCCCTGGACCCCAGAAGAGTGCAGTATGTTGCTATTGGTGCTCTAAAATGGCAGCTTGTTGCAACTGCTTAGATCTCTGGGGGATTTTGGCGACCCAGTGTGAGCCCTCTCTCTGGAGCAGCGCCATTATAAAGTCTCCTAGCAGCTCCCTTTATCGGTTTCAGGACCTATGGAAGGTCAAGGGGCTTTCCTGTGGCTTGGATTCCCACAATCCATAGTGGAAAAGTGGACTGTTGAAGGTTTCTCACTTTTTCCTTGTATTAGGAGTCTCTCTTGGCATTCAGCACCCAGTTGATTTCAGGTGAGCAGGAGATGCCTTTCTTCCTTCTCCTTTAGATAGTTCCTGTGACTTTTATATTGAATTTTAGAGTTTTTTCTTGGGTAATCATCTTTTGAAAGTATAAAATATCTACTCACTATCTTGGTTCTTCTTAGTGAAGGAGGCAAGTATAAAATGCCTCTGGTCAACCATCTTGAAGCTCCTCTACAAATTTTTAATGAGGTCCTACCAAATCAACAAAGTGAGTGAATTATTGCTGGTCCTCAAAACTCAGTTACTCATCCATGATAGGATATGTACAGGACTTGGAATCAAGCGATGATATATCTGTTGAATCTAATAATAAATGGGCTTGGATTTTGCATGTCTTTTATTTACATTTCATGTTTGAGGTTTTTGTTTTTGTTTTGTTTTACAAACTAGTTGTCCATGATAAATTAGAAACAAGACTGGAGTCTTTATCATAGAGAGTTTAGTTTAAGAAGCACTGTAGTAGGGGACTAGCATTGCGCTAGATACAACAAAGAACAAAAATGGACCTAGTCTGCTCTCTCAGAGCTTGAGTCCTAGGAGAGACCAGAATATTAATCAAAACAGTTCCCAAGTGATTTTGTCATTCAAACTGAGATAAATGCCCTTCCTGAACTACTCTCAGTCCCTTCCCTTTCATTTTCTCCTCCATTCCACCCCATTGTGATCCCCTATCCTGCCCCTTCTTTACCCATTCATCTCTCCTCTCCCTCCCTCCCCCCACCATGACTTGTCCCTATTGTCACCCTTAATCTTTAATTTTTTAATATATTTTGATTTTTATGTCTGAGAAACTTTATCAATTTAAGCAATAGAGTAAATGACTATCTTTTTAAATTTTATTTTTAATTGACAAATAATACTTGTACTTATGAGGAACACAGTGATGTTTCAATATATATAGTATATGTTGAGTAGATCAGAATAATTAGTATATCTATTATCTCAAGCATTTATTATTTCTTGGGTTGAGAACATTTAATATGCTCCTTCTAGCTATTTGAAACTATGCCATATATTATTGTTAACTACAGTCATCCTAGGATGATACAGAAAACTGAAACTTAGTTCTCCTATCTAGCTGTAATTTTGTATCCATTAACAAATATCTCTCTAACCAACAAGTACAAATCTATTGCAATATTTCAATTTCTGAAGAGCATTATATTCTCTCTCTGATTACCGAAGAGTATATGGCTATATCCCTTTTCCTTTTTCCCTTCCTTTTTCCCTTCCTTTTTTCCATCCTTCTATTGAGGAATTTATTTAGTATCAATTGAGCCCTTGCTATGTGGCAAAGATTAGGCCTTTCTTCCCACTATATCCATGACCTTGTTCCCTCTCCATGCCCCCAGAAGAAAAAAATAAGCAAAAGAAATAAGAGATTTGAATTCTGGATTCTTCGAATATTTAACCTAGTTATACTCTGTCTTAGAAAGCAGTTTCCTTGCATTTATCCTTTTAAAATGAGTAGAAATTAACATTTATGGATTTTGAAAATTATTAAGAATATCAAATATAATTGGTGTTGCTCCTTTTTCTAAAAGCCTCAAAATATAGGCAAAATTGAATTTTATTTAGATCATTACTTTGACTGTAAGATAGGACTTATTATAAAAATGAAGAAACAGTTTATTTTCTGAAGCATAGAATCACTCAATTATAGTACATTTCCCACGACTCAATAACATTTGTAAGTAATAGCTGAAGTGATTTGTATGTGTTAAAATGTGGAACTTTTTCATGGTTTAATTTATTGGTTTATTTCAGTTTTTGTCACTACATTTATTATTGAAAATTTGTTAATATGTTAGTTGTCAAAATAGTACTTTAAGGAAAAATTGTTTGAATAGAATTTTAAAAATCTACCCCTTGGCTTTGCATTATCTAGAAAATAATGCTCAATCCACACTACAAAGCATCTAACCATTTTATCAGAAAACTAGAGAGATAGAGCATAGTACACAAACAGAAAGTTTCTATGCTCTCAGAGATGGTCATACATGGCATGGTTTCCTCACATGGCAGGTGTTTGCAGTATCACAGGAGAATTATAGCCTGGAAAGACACATGGTGGAGAAAAAAGGCTACAGATTATGGAGTCAGCTGCTCCAGAGTGTTAAGTGGACTTTGGCACATAGGTTGTCTGGCAGAAGTCATTCAATCAGGAGCCCAGGATATGCTCCTGTGACATCAGATAACCTAGGCTTGGTTCGAGGATTGATAAATTAGTACCCAAACATAATTTTAAATTACTTTTTAATGGCACATAGTAGCTACTAATTAAATAGTAAAATTTTTATGTGTATGAGCTACTTCAAATAATCAGGGCACAAGGGTGTCAGTTTTTGTAAGAATGATGTGTCCCAATAAGGGAGACAGTGATTTAAGGGACCCAAGACTAGAATGTGCAGGATAGCTAGGCCATAAATTAATCTCACAGAGTTTTATACTGAGATATCATATAATTTATTATCCAAACCAGGATATATTTGAGAGCTAAGGGGGGACACGATTAATAATTATACTGAAAGAATAACTGTACACCAAGACCGTGTAAGGTAGACCCCACACAGTTCACTTACCTTTTGTTTCCATGTGTCTCCTTACTTTGGCTTTCTCTTATGAATTTGGCTTGAACATGGACCCCTGTAACTTCTCCAGTCCAGTGGTCCCCTATCACTTTTACCTCTGCTGCAGCTACTAACCATGTTAGTAGTTTCAGCTTTTCAAATTTCACCATGCAAATGAATCTTCTGGGAGCCTGCTTAAAATGCAGATTCTGATTTAGTAGGTCTGGGATAAACCTGTGATTCTGTATTTCTAAATTCACTGGTAATATTGATGTGGTCATCAGCCCACACTTTGAGAAGAAAATGTTCGTTCAAATTCTAAGAGATGAAATGCTTTGGCCTAATTTATCTTCTTTGGCTGCATTGGCTATGGGTTTGACTTGTGGTTTGATGGCCCTTCGATCAGGTGCCTGCCTTAGTAGTTTCGGCCTGGAGTAGTTGTGGGGCTATCAATGCAGTAGTCGGTTGGCATGTTAATTTGTACTATAAGGGAGTATAGAAAGGAGATGTGTACAATCAAGTGATATATTCAATGTAATTCGTTCTTCTGTTTAGTTTCATTGCATGGATAACCACTGAAGAAGGATCTTGGAAATGTGCCATCAGCAGTGAACACTCTGAACCAGGTGCTTCAAAGCTCAGTAAATGTTTCCTCTTTGGCCTAAGAAAAAGAAACAAGGTTTTCAAAATAGAATCCACTGTGCTTTATCCAAGGAAAGATTTTATAGATGGCCATGCTTATGTAACATTAGTGTAACAGCAGAAAACACGGGATGGAAGTGGGGGGTACTATAACCAGCTCTCAATTAATTAGTAGTAATCACGTTGTAAGAGCTCTTAATTGGCATTATTCAAAGAGTTTAAATTGATATAGTTAGTACAGTAACTTAGATTAATTTTTCTTAATGGTCAACCAAGACAGATTTTTAAATTTTGATTTGATGAGAATTCAGTGTTTTATTATGACAGAAACAGTTTAAATGAAAATGAGTATATATACCACTACTATAAAAAGGATACTCATTATCTGGGAATCCTTTCTATTCTTAGTTGCATTTTTTTTCATCAAATTCACTCTGACATTCCTTCTTGGCTATCGTCTTACTATGACAAAAATAAAATGTCAACAAAAACAAAACGTTTTCTCTTCTTCCATTGATTTTTTTAAATTATATATTTACTTGGTGACTTGATGTATATTCTGCTTTATGCAAAGAAGTATTAAAGTAAGGTCCTTACTACCTATGACCATTTGGGAAAATATGACTTACATGCATGAAAAAATTAGTGTGTAATACAATATAAACTTTCTGGGCTATGAAAATCATGAGTTTAGAAAATAGAATCAAGGTGGCTTAGAGTCATTAATATATAGCTTTAGGCATTTGCTGAATATCTACTATACACAAAGCATAATGCTGGCTTCAAGGCATACAGCAATGAAAAGAAACCTAGCCCCTATCCTCCACCCATTTGTTATATAGTTGATTTGGTCCTCAGAGGCAGAGGTGTTCTCCTTGGAGGGTTATTTCTCTACTTCGGTACTTCCACACATAAACCCCCAAGAATTATCGCTTCATTTTTTACAATTCCTGGGATATGTCTTCCTAATCCCATGATTCCTGACCCCAACACCCTTTACCAAATATCTATTCTCCAGCCCCCTTGAGAGCTCCCTACTACCAAGCTTGTTCCAAGCCACCACCATCATCATCTTTCTTTCATCATCTTTCTCCTCTCTATCCTCCTCTCTGCTCTCTCCTCCTGAGTTTACTTTCTTTATAGTCTACTATTTCTATAATCCAACTCTTCATAAAGTCTGCCTTCGTTGAGAGACAATATAACATAGAGGAAAGAATGTAAAATATGACACATTATTAAGTGCCAGCATTGCCATTCATTCATTATAAATCTAAAGTTTTAGATTTATATTCAGTTTCTTCCCCAACATATCATAGCTTCTGTCTTTTTCAGGCTCTTCTCCTCACAATACCCAAACAAGTGTTTCCTGCTGAGATATGCCAGTAGAATTCAGACGGAAGTTTGTTTTGGAATTAGGAAACCAGTTTCTAATACTATGCTTGTCACCTATTTGTAACCAAACCTGTTATTGATTTTTCATTCCTTAAGATGTCCATAACTTCCTTAATACCACTATTACTGGCAGTAATTAATTTCAACTCAAGAGAGGGAAACAGTAAAGGGAGCTTGGTGAAATTATCTTGTATATCAAATAACAAATTTATTTGAAAAATTATAAAATATCATCTATAATACTGTCCAAGTTTTTAGAAAACAGGCCTTGAGGCTAAAGGAAAAGAAATTGTATCAGTTGGAATCCAGTCTGGAAAATGGAGTCCATTCCATGACATCCATCAGGAAAATTTAATACAGGGCACTTTATACAGTGGTGTTTGAAAAGCTAAGAAGCCATCCAGGGGATAGTGAAGCATCTCTGGAATTGATAACAGAAAGAGGCAGCTCCCATAGCTAATGGTGGAAGGGCCAGGGAAGAAGTAATATTAATAGAGCTCCTACATGGGAATCAGATTCACAAAAGAGGCTTCTTAACAGAAACTGGGGCATAGAGGATGTGCACAACATGCTGGAGATGGAGAGACTGCCTGAACCAGAGAGGGTGTGTACATGGGGAGGAAGGAGGGCATAACCAGGCATTCTCTCTTTCTCCTGTTATCTATATCTGCCAGTATCTCTCATTGTCTAAACCCAGTCGTAAGGCACTAGGCAAGAAACCATAGGAAATAAAATTTGCAATAGAAGAGGAACAGATCTGAGAACAAACCAGCCAATGACCATTGTGATAGATAAGGGAGCATATATTGGGGATCCTTACAGAGTAATTATTTTAGGATATATTTGTTCTGTAAATCCAAAAAAATCTTCGTAGGTCAGGCTTCTTGCTGTCTCAAAATATTGGCAATAAGAACTTGAGCTTCATCACTGAGTAGTCTTGGCTCACCCATTACCAGGGGGAGAAGAACTGTGGAAGGGTAGGGGTAGGAGAGCTTAGGAGAATACCTAAAGGAGTATACATTCTAATCATTCATCTCTAATTTACTTTTAAAACATAGGTACTTAATAGGTCTGGTATGATCACAGGGTTTCTGTCTCCGCATACACTCCCAAAACACAATACACTTCACCTGCTTGCTAATGGCTGAAAATACCAAGAGAAAAAGCCTTTCACTCCACAATTAGAGATAAAAGGTTTAAATTACAAGTGCCTAGTTGAAGTAACATTTTTCTGTGAGGGAATTTCAGACAAAGGATAATCAATCAACAGTCTGTCAATCCATTACTCAGTAAAATGACATACGAAGAGCCAGTATGTACACAAATAGCTAGAGAATTAGCGATCAAGAGGGGAAAGAGAACATGCAGAACCCAGAGGACATACTTTGATGGTTTTGACAATTCTTTCCGGGGTGACACTCTTTACCTGCTATGTGAGAAAAACTGACAGTCACTTTAGCACATGTGAATGCGTATATGATAGGCAGTTCTACTTTATAGGGGAGTAAAGATTCTCGATTTTCCAAAGATACATGTGACCCAGGTAAAGACCTTTTCTTCCAGGAGTTCATTAACCAGGGTAATTAAGTTTATCATTTTCCCCCAGATAAGGTTTTTAGGTCTTTATTTACACATTTACATTTAACTCTTTGAGCAAGATCATATCCTTTCATGAGTCTTTTTTAAAAAATAGGACATTCTGGCAGTAAGTATTTTTGTTTATTAGTTTTGATAAAGGGAAAGAATATTTGGCTTTTGGCTTATTTTTCTGAAATTTTCCCAGATCTTTTAAAAAATGAGATTAAAATATCCTCAGATTCAGCCTTACTGAACCCAGAATTGAGGACTGTTAGTCATATTTGGTTCTGTTGTATCCACAGTTGCCACCTTTAATTGCATATTCCACTGGCTAGTTGTTGGATATCATCTACATTAATTTCTCACATGTGGCACCTAAACAGTTATATGAGAAATGCTTTTACATTCCCTGACCTCAACCAAAATAAATTAAACCAAGATTTTTAGTCTTTGTTGTATTAGAGGTTTTAGTGCCCACATTAATTCTACAGATACATATTTTTAATCATCTCCCTCAGGAAATTCTGAAGCAATTCAAGTTTGAGAATTACTGATACACATCTATTATTTGAAATGTACTTGAATAATTTTAAATGGTATTACATATCCTAATATACGCTGGAAAATCCTTTATGTTTGTACTGTATTCATTTTATGTTGCTTTCTAAAAATTACTACAAACTTGACAGCATAAAGCAACCCCCATATACTTCATAGGTCTATAGTTCAGAAGTCCAGGGAAGTTTGACTGAGTTCTATCCTTGGGGTATCACAAAGCCAAAATCATGATGTCAGCCTTCCTAGGCTCTAATTTGGGGACTTTGGGTAATAATTCACTTCCAAGCTTACCCAGGTAGTTGGCAGAGTTTAGTTCCTCGTGGTTGTAGGACTGAAGTCTCTCTTTTTTTGCTGGCTATCAATGGGGGATCCCTGTTAGCTCCTTAAAGACTGCCTGCATTCTTTATGTAGCTTCTTCCATCTTAAAACACCTTTGTGCTGTAAATCTCTCTGACTTCTTTTTCTGCTAATAACTGAGGAAGCTCTGTGCTTTTAAGAGCTCATGTGATTTAATCAGGCCCACCCAGATAATCTCTCCACCAACATCAATTGTACCACATGACGTAACAATCACAGGAGTGATACTTCAGCATATTTACGAGTTCTGGAAATTAGAGTGTTGAATCTTGGGTAGGGGGGCATTTTTTGAATTCTTTCTATAATAGTCTCCAGTTCTGTAAAAATACAGTTAGTTCAGGAAGACACATAAGGATATAGGAAGACACACACTGTGTTTACTAAAGAGTTGCTAACAGTGCAATTAACTACTGAGATGGTCTATTCTAACAAAGTTATTGAATATTTTAAATATGCTAATCAAAAATAAGAATATGCTAATCAGGAATAAGAAGTGGAACTTGCCCTCCAGTAGCTTACATTTCATCCTTAAGTGCCTCCAGAGATAGAGAAACTTATTTGACCTTTTGATAATTTCATGAGAATGTTTTCTGATATACCGCACAAAAAACTGATTATGTATAATCTTTAATTTTTAATCTTTAATTTTCTATGTTCCTGACAGGTAATACAAACATATTAAAACCTTCAAATATTTGATTCAATTCTATCCCTTCCCATAGTCCCTGAAAGTATTTTAGGCTTAGCATCCTTTATTCCTATGACTATACTTTATTACGTAACTTGAAGTCCTTTAATATATAAGTTACATTTTTAGCTGAACACAGTCAAGTCACTTAACATTTCTGTTCCTCACTTTTCTCAAATATTTTTACTCATTTCTGTGTGGCTGACTTGCATCCACCCAGGATGTAGAAGCCTCTTAACTAATTTCTGGAATTTTCACAAAGAGAATGATGTGTGTTTGTGTCGAGTCAGGGTGTTCACTGAGGGAAGGAGGGTCCAAGTCTTTCTATTCCACCTTCTTTCTGACATCACTCCTTAGCTTTTGATTTTCTCAAAAGTAAAATAAATTTTATGTATTTCTTAAGGTTGATGTTTCAAGTTTTATTTTAAAAAACTGGCTAAATTAAGCAAAAATGGTACATAAATGGGTATCTATTGAAGAACTGGAATATCTCAAAATTTACAAAGAATTGATTACCTCAAATCTTGAAAGCTAGGAACTAGAAAAATTATAGGTACCTCAGTGACAGTAGTTTTAGTACTCTCTAGAGTTTAGCATAAAAATACCTAGTTCCAATGATATCTATTTCATCTGTCTCACAGCTCCAAATTCTTCCAAGGCTGCAAGAAATCATGCTTACTGTGGCCTACACTTGTGAATTAGGCAAATTAGGAGAATCTAGGCACTAGGTTGCCATCCCTATGAGTGCTTAGTACATGCTATCATTGGCTAACACATACACACATACCATATTACACCATAACACAACTTTCTCATATGTCCAAATATACTTCTACTAAATACTTACCATCTACTTTGCATAAACTACATAAATCCTATTATTTCCCCAATAGAACTAAATGTGAGCCACGTCCAGCAACTGCATCCAGGTATCATGTTGAAAAGACTCACTTTTCTGAGTTGAAATCACCAAGTGACATTCATTACCATTTCAGTTCTGTAACAATTGAAATTATACAATTAATGGACTAATTTATATATTTGTTTTCAACAACCACATGCTATATACAAAAATGGAGATAAACATTAAGAAAATGAGGAATATGTTTATTTAATATTCAGATACTTGACAGCAAGGAAAGAAATCCCGATAAACATTGCACTCCTTGTCTCTGCATCTGGTTGCAAAGCCATAGCTTGTATTTATGACTAAAAAATTCAACTACAAATTTCATGTTTTTACCTCTTTAACAGCAATAAAACTACCCAGGAAATATTCCATGTGGAATGGCATGTCAGGGAATGTGATCTTCTTGTCTCTGACTATAAGAATTGCCTTGATAGTATTTTCCTTCCTACAGAACAAAATGAAAAATGCTTTAGCTATTCCCTGAGGATTCACCTCCCATCCTATTTTGTTATCTTGCCATCTTTTATTCCTTTGGTAGTTGTGATTAATAACCTCAACCAACACATGGTCCTCCTTTTTTTCTTGGTGGCCTGCATGGTGTGAAATGGTCAGTTTGTATTCCACTTGTTGAAAGTGTCCTTTCTGCAGGTTAGCAGAACCTGCAGTTGTAAAGAAGAGTTATGAGAAGTGTTGCCTCCATCTCTGGAGCACCTTGTTTCCAGCCTGATGTTGTGGCTAAGAAAGAAACAGACTCAAGTATCAGTAGCTGACTTAAAGCACACGTCGCATCCTAAAAGGCAGCCCTCTCAGGCTCAGGTACTATCTCTTGGTGGCATTGGAGTTGAGTTTTTAACAGTTTACTTCATTTTTTTATAAGGTCGGTAGTCTGCCAGTGATGGAAGAGATAAGAGCAATAACTCCAAGGAAAATCCTATAGTTGTTTCAATGCTTCTACTATGATGTGATTTCCTTGATTGAATGTAATGTAATATCAGAAAAAGTGTAATATATAAAACATTCTAAGGTCAAAAGTGATGAAATCCGAGGAAGAATGGGCCAGAAATACAGGACCAAGTCAAAAATAAACATCTATTCCACTAAGAACAAGTAGCTATTCCACACAGAATTAGAGAGATCCGATACAATTGATCTGTTATAGTGAAGTTGGCAATCTTCTCAAAGTTCTGTACTTTATCAAAATTTTAAGATTGAAGACTGTTGAACAGCTGGGTACTCAGATTATCATGGTGGATGCAGCACCCAGAATGAAGCACCCATGCACATCCTCTATTCCCACTCTGCCACTCCATTCATAATCCCACTGAGCAAACATGGGTTCAACAGGTAGGATGCTTCATATCCACAGGAAAAGTCACACTGTGCACCTGATTATTAGGATCACCTTCTACAGCAGTGGTTTTTTGATGGGCGTGGACATGGCATGAATATTTTCAAGCCCTTAACCTATTATAAAATATTTATTAATATCATGCCTTCATTTCTGTCGGAATATCATCCAGTCTGGCTCTTTCAAGTCTTTATGCCATTTGGCCACTGCCAAAGACAGAATGATAACCTAACACTATATATTCGTTGTAAGGAGAGTATAAAAAAAGACTTATTTCTCAAAGTCCTATCCATTTAGAGTATTTCCTTCTCCATTTGTATCTATGCAAACAACTGTACCATTTCAGACTTTTACATTATCATAGAAACAAGCCTGACCTTTTGCATTCTCAACGAATTTTTCATTAAAAATTTCTTTTAAGATAGTAGACAGAGATTAAAGAAGGAACTGTTGTATTATGGGTTTTGAGCAACCTACTCATATATCATGGGAGCCTGAGAAGACCCATTCCTACATGTCACACTTGCACTTGATGAAAAGAAGCTACTGAACATGTCTACATTTAATGAGCAGATCTTGATTAAGGTGATATTCAGTTCATGATGCCCAAGTGTATAAAGAGATAGGAGACGTTCTCAAAAGGCAGAGTAGTAGAGAAGTCAAGTTTTAAGAACTTAACCCTCACTGTGGATGGGGTGTGTAGATATATTTCAAAACACTAGTTTCCTGCTCACTGAGGAGACAGTGTCCTATATTGAAATATATATTCTCTTATATTTTTATTGTTATATATCTTACCAAAGTAGACAAGACTCAACCATTTTTGCTCATCTAAGCATGGTTTTATTCTTATGTAGAATTATAGGGATGTATATTAGGATATGGTTTGGCAAAGACCCTGTGAACTAGATTGTAATAAGAATCGGAGAAGTCAGATTGTCCTGGAATATGAGCATGAAAGTGAGAGTCAATTCTGGTCTGGTCAGACAGAGACTCAGAAAAAATTCATTAGGCAAAACAACAGCTGACTTGGTGAAAAAGTGAGAGAATCAGAATCCGAAACAGGCCATCACAATGATTAACCAACAGAAGAGAAGCCTGGCTTATCACTGTGTATCAAGAACAATTCCTGGGGTGGGGGTAGCAGGGTTTTGTAAAGTGGATAGCCACTACCACAGTGCTTCTTACAAGGACAATCTGGAAGCTAGCTTAGGTCCTGCCCAGCTCCAAGGTACTGTTTCAAACAGAAGCTTGTGACAGGTGGGTCTTTTTATTTTCACAGCTTTTCATTGGTTCAAAATAAAGTATTCTCTGATCTGTTATTGGCTAGAAAAAAATTTGGTTTGCTTTTTGGCTAAACACCAATTTAGGCCAACCATCTTTTGGATCCTATTGATTTTAGCTTCAATTAGAACATTTCTTTCCAAAACAATTTACCCCAGCATGTGACATTTGCTCTTGTAACATAGTTAGTGGCTGGGGATAATTAATGATACATCTCTAAGCCATTTCCTTGTGAATTGTCAAATCATTTTCTAATAGAATGACTCTATAACAATACTATAGGGCATTGTTTCTTGTTTCTATTGCCATTTCAGTGGGGTTTCTTGGGCATTTCTTTCCAGTTGTTAGGTGTCAGCTCTCTTTCAAAACACTGATTTGCTATAAAATGATTATTTTAGATTTACTTTAAATCTAACAGGATATTTTTTTCATTGTATATAGTGCTTGCTGTATGAGACAGAACATGAAAAATCTCAGGTATTGTTTTGGTTTTAAGTTGTAGCAGTAAATAGCCTCATGAGTATGGGGCTAATACATGGATTTCATACACAGCTGCATTAATGCATTATATTATCTGTGACATTTTTGCCTTATTCATATCTATATCATCTATAGCTATAAGTTAACTTTGTGTAAAATGCTAAGCTGCATTCCATAGAGGAACACAAAGAAACAAAAGATGTAAAATACCTACCTTATGGAAATGTACAGTCTGGTTGGTAAATAAAATAGATTTTAAATATCATGAAATGACAAGGTGTTGTAAGGTGAGAAGAAGGACTACACAGACCCTCCCTGAAACCTACCCGTATCAGTGTTGGACTTAGGGATCAGAAACCTGCGAGTTATGATTATTATGGTACAATTTATTAGAAGTGAAAAAATAGCATAGCGTCTAGTTCAAGAATACTTGGCCTGGATTCCATAAGTAGATCTGTGCTGTGAGTTGGGAGGGAAAAAAAAAAACCATGTTTATATTTTTTCACTTACCTCTAAATAAAATTTTAACATTTTTTTCTGTTATGACTATAAGCAATATAACACAATGGTATTCACAATAACTGTGACTTTGTCAACAAAATAAATCTGATATTTTCCAACACTATAAAAATATCAAAATACATTTATGCATGTAATTTTATATAAAATAGCTAGTTCTATGAAATCCTGAACAAGCCAATGGGTAAGCATGGAAATAGTACAGTCATGTGTCACATAATGATGGTTCATTCAATAATAGATCTCATTTACAACAGTGATCCCATAAGATTATAATGTTATATATTTTACTACACCTTTTCTATGTTCACACATATTTAATTACACAAATATTTACCACTGTGTTATCATTGCCTACAGCACTTGGTACAATAACATCCTGTATAGGTTTGTAGTCCAGAATAATAGGCTATACCATATAGCCTAAATGTATAGTAGGCTTTGCCATCTAGGTTTGTGTAAATATACTCTGTGATGTTCACATAATGATGAAATTCCCTAACAACATTAAGAATGTATCCCTCTCATTAAACAATGCATGACTGTATTTTTCAATTTGTTAGAGAATTAAGAAGCCATTTACACGTTACTGCATAATAGCCATTTTAAAAAATGAGTCATCTTGGAATTGGGAGAAAGTTTTGTTATGGGTCAGTTGAAAGTTGCTTAGAGTTGGAACAGAGATAAATAAACTTTCTCAAACTACACTCACATAATCAGTGGTTTTTTCCTAGTACACACGCTCCAGGAGAATAATGAATAATTTTATAAGTGCCCCTGAAAAAAGAATGCACAGTAAAATATCCACTGATGTAAAATACATGATTGTGTTCAGGTACGGTGGATGGCTAATACCTATAATACCAGAATTTTGGGGGGAAGAGGCAGGAGGGTTTCTTGAGCCCAGAAGTTGAAGACCAGCTTGGGAAACATAGCGAGACCCCATCTCTACAGAAAGTAAAAGGAAAAAAAATAGCCAAGCATGGTGGTGCACACCTGCGGTCCCAGTTACTTGTGGAGCTGAGGTAGGAGAATCATTTGAGCCCAGGAAATTGAGGCTGCAGTGAACTGTACTCCAGCCTGGGTGAAATGAGTGAGATCCTGTCTCACATATGTAAACATATACATATACATATACATATACATATACATATACACACATATATACACACATATATACACACACATGTTTACACACACACATGCACACAATCCTTTGTCCTAGTATGTAGAACATACTAATTCTCTGTCCTCTTCCAGCTTTTTTCTGCATTTGATGCTTTTTCTTATGCCTTCTCCTAAACTGGGATAACCTCCACTATCCCCATTATACATCTACTTATATCTCACCTTCTTCAAATTCCACCTCCTGTGAGACACCTTCCCTGATACCCTTTTCATCCCGAGCAATAGGTGACTTTTCTTTCTCTGAGGAACCTCTGTATTCATGACGTTTGATATGAAACTCTCATGGAACAGATAGTATTTTCAACCTTGCATTGTAATTCTTATTGTATAATCTCAGATGAGAATAATTTTTTATGGAGTCTCTTTGGACTCAACAATGCCAAGGAAAGTATCTTGTGCACACAGATGTTTGGTTAAATATTGTAAACAACATAATATAAACAATATAAGCTAACTCCTTATTGATAGGTTAGAATTAGTTTTATTATTTAACTATTGCACTGAAATTTAGTTATATGCTTTGAGACATCCAGCTTATCTCTGTGCCTTCACTGTAATAACCTCCTTTGAGTAGATCTCATTCTTCCATGACAAAGAATGCATTAGGAGTTATCAAACAAGAGTAAGAGTGCTACCCTTGTGGACAATTTAGTAGAAGGCTGAAACATTTGTTATTTTCTTGCCCTCAATAAAATCAGTTTTATCATCTTACAAATGTCCTTTAATTGTTTAGTAGTAGTCATACATACATATATACCTACATACATATATATGTGTATACATATACATTTGTTTACATCAATAAACTTAAGGATGAATGTTTCTGCAGGTTTTTGTGGTGTTGAGACTGAAAGCACAGGGCTTTTGTGTTCAGAAACTGAGGTTTTTGCATATGAGAGAAACAAAATAAAACAGAGAACAGGGCTATTAATTAAGTGTTTAAAACTATGTTATAGAGGATAAGTAAAACATACAAAGAATGAAAAGGTCATCACAAGGTTTTAAGGAAGGAAAATCAGGAATTTTTAAGTGACAGAAGAGCTTAAGCCAGAAATGAATCAGGGATTCAGGCTCCAGGCAGAAACTGGGCTGGAAAGTGCTGTAAAGGATCGATTCAGACTACATTATTTGCTTTGTGTTGTAGAGTAGAGGGAGTCATCGTATAAGATGTAAGGTTTGGCCTAGTGATGGGTAAACTTCTTTTGTTTATTTTTCCCCTTGCTGGGAGCAGACCAGAGACCATGAGAGGTAAAGGAGAGTTGTACTTAAACCATTTTGCAATTAGATTTCAAAGCAATTTTTAAATTTTTTTCTACTTTTTTGGATATGAAGGTCCTAATATTTTCAGCAATGCTACATCTATATTTTGGACTTAATATTTAGTTTTATGGTAAGATATAAAAGACAAGTTTTCTAATGGGGCATCAAAGGACTAAAGGTTGAAAATTGTGGTACATTTGGGGAAAACAGCGAAAAGCTTTTTGGACCCTGTGAGCATCTGACCTGAATTTTAGGACTAAACTTCCAAGTACTAATGTTAAAATGAGGATGATACATATGTGTACATATATATATATATATAGTTCCTGTTCATTTTCCCTAAGGCACTTGGCGTAAAGGCCATGGTAATGAGCTACCGAAAGTAACTGAATAAGAAAGTAGGTCAGGTACTTTGGGAGATCACACACACACACACACACACACACACACACTCACTCTTAAATACGTACACGTGTACACATATACATAATGTTTTAGGTCAATTATCTTCATACAGAGAGAGCTAATTGTTGAATGTGATGCTGATGAAACCACTCCAGCAAAATGCGGCGGGATAACTTAGAGTATTTCTAGGGTCTCCATTAATTCATGGAGGTGAATGAGGAGTAGCAAGAGAGAAGGAAGAAAAAGACTAGTCTGCCATTCACTGTGTTACCAGACCTTTTAGACAAGAAGGAGCCTCAGCTGTGCTAGCAGAGATAGCACAATAATTCTCCACAACACTAAATCTATCCCATCAAAAGTATCAGCAGAACAAATTAAATCCCAACATCCAACTGCCCTCCTGATGTCACCAGATTCCACACTTCCTTGTCATCACATTCCACATTCTCCTCTGTTGCTAGGTACCCTGGGCACTCCTATTTTCCAAAGCCCCAGGTGCTGTTTTCTTTGGGACTCAAATACAGAGTCTTTGGTTCAAATGCTGTGGTACCCAGGCTGAAACCTTGAGAGAAGAACCATCACCCTGGCCCAGTGAACCTGAAGGCCATATCCACAGATCTAAATACTGCACACTGTGTGTAGCAGCCACTCAGGATCCAGCAGACTATGTTGGGTAAGGAGGCAGATTACCCCTTTAAAGTGATGACCTGATGTGAGTTGGTTACAGGAGTCTGAGGTCTGCGATTTTAAATTCTTAAAAAGTATCTTTTAGGAAGAGAGGGAGAGAGAATAAAAACTGTTAACGTGATTACATGAAACTCAACAATATAAAATTGTTGATTTGTATTCAGTTTAATGTCTGCTCACTGTTCTATATTGTATTTTTTAAATAAAGACATCAAAAACTTTGTTTCAAATTTGGATTTATTAGACAGTGCTGTCAGACATTATGGTTTTTTACCATTTAAATTATAAAATATGTGAGTATATATATTTGATACAAATGAATAAATTATTTGTTTTTCTTAAAACATACTGATTTACTCAGGAATGAAATATGTAACGCTGTTGAATTTAGTTACCTTGGTAACATATGGAGTGAACTACTCCATCTAAAAATATTTTCTACCTTATTGTTTACATTTTTTACAGAAATACATGACACTTAACTAAAGCCTTTCCTGACAAATGATAATATTTATCTTACCTGAAAAAAACGAACCAATAATATACTATTTATTAGATATACATAATGATTTCAGATTGAAGAAACATATATGGGATGTTTAATTTTTAACTATGAGAGATACTGGATTTATCTTATGCTAATGTAGATTTTACTTTAAAATGTAATATATATTTAGGGTTATTTAACCTAATAAGTATTAACAAAGCTTTTATATGTTTAATGTTAGTATATTTTTTAAAGGATTCTAGTACACAAACGTTAAATCACTTTTTTTCATGAATTAAAAATTAGAGTTGAATATGTTCAGTGTGCTTTTCTTTGGAGTTTCGTGGGACATAATAATTTAAAGTAATAAAAAATCATATTCATAATTTAGCATAAGAATTCAAATTGGCATAAATGAATATGCACATTTATCTAAATTACATGTATATAAATCATCCCGTTAATTCTGTATTTCAAAAGCCCTAGATATTTCTTGTTAAAATACTGTTTTTGAATTCTTTGATTAATATGGAAAGTACCATGTCATAAATAATGTCATATTATTTATGACCAGTTTCCTAAATTTTCCTGTATATTTTTTCTCTCCACATCATAAATAATGTGATATTATTTATGACCAGTTTCCTAAATTTTCTTGTATATTTTTTCTCTCCACATCAATTCTTTCTTTGATGGGTACATAAAAAGAGTAATTTAATAGAATTTTGCCATTTGAACATATTTCAACATTTTCCACAAGATAGTCTTAGGAAATTGTTTAAAAATACTATTTCAGGCTGGGTATAGTGGGTCAGGCCTGTAATCCAAGGACTTTGGGAATCTGAGGTGGGTGAATCAGATCCCCTGAGGTCAGGAGTTCGAGACCAGCCTGGCCAACATGGTGAAACCACATTTCTACTAAAAATACAAAAATTAGCCAGGCGTGGTGACATGCATCTGTAATCCCAGCTACTTAGGAGGCTGAGGCAGGAGAATCACTTGAACCCAAGAGGCAGAGGTTGCAGTGAGCAAAGATCACGCCACTGCACTCTAGCCTGGGCAACAAGAGTGAAACTCGGTCTCAAAAACAAACAAACAAAAACAAAATATTTCATTCAAAATTAAACTTAACCTAATGCCCTTTTTAAAATTTTTTTACTACAGACCTGGCTTCATCCTGGACTCTTGTCTATTCCATTACTACTAGTCGTTTCAATTCTATTCGCACAATTTTTCTAGTTGTCTCCTCTTTTTCTACACTGCTACCACTTCAGAAGTTTGAGCCTTTGAAGTTACCAACTTAGATGACTTCTGAATCTCTTAACTGGTCTACCCAACTTCCACTTTGACCCTTCATACCATTGTCCTCATCCCAGTCAGAATAGTCTATTTGAAATATAACTTTTTCCATGTCACTTCCCACAATAAATTAAAATTGCTATTTGCTCCCATATAAAATCCAAGTTCTTTGATACACAAAATGCTTTCTTGGTATTCTGCTTTTTTCTTTCTAGATTTATCTTTTCTCATTCTCTTTTTTACACCCCAGACTACTCTTACTTCTCACTTGCCCTGCATATGCTGACCTCTGTGACTTTGCACATCCTGATCCCTCTATAGAGAACGCTCTTCTCCAACTTTCCACCTGATTTAAGGCTCACTCACCTTTTGGAATTTGACTCATACTCTCTTCTTTAGGAAGCCTTCTATGTCCCTTGTATTAGATCATAGCCTTCTTGCTCTGCATTTTAACAGCATGTTTGTTTTTCTGTCTCAATTATCTTGAATTTGATGAAGGCACCTTCTCTACAGGCCAAATACTTAACCTCATATTGGCCACAGAGTAAGCGTTTAACCAATGTTAGTGAACAAATGAACAAATATGTGAGTTATATTTCTCTTTCAGAATTTTAATATAATTCCCATGAATGTAATTAATTAAAAAACATTATGTCATTGCACCCCACAAAAAAGCATACTTGATAATATTCAGAAAATGAAAAATCACAAGTATTGAATAATATTTCTCTTGCTCACTCATATTTATATTGTTTCACTAATAGCTTTTAGCTAAAGGAAACAATTTAATACCTTTTCCATCATAATTTTTAAATATCAGTAGCAAATTTCTATCATATAATATAAAATGAATTAAGAAAATAGAACGTTATTTTCTGCAAACTTTTCTATGGCTTCTTTTTACAAAATTGGGATTATACCAACCACACTCTTTTGTAGCTAGATTTTTCTATTTAGTACTCCATGACCCACATCCCCATATTTTATTGCATAATATTCTAATGATATCAACATTTATTTAAATAGTCTATTTGTGGTAATTTAGGTCATTTCTAATTTTTACTATTATGAACAACACTGGTATAAATGTTTACCTATGCAGAGATACACACAATGATTAAACGTCTTAGGCATTAAACTCTCAGAAGTGTAATGACTGGAACAAAGTTTCTGAGCATTTTAAATGTTTTAGATGCGTGTTAAACACTCATTGAGCTTATACTGATGTACATTCTCACCGGCAGGATAAGTGATACTTTTTATCAGAGAATTTTTACCAAATCTGGATATTCTCACTGGAAAAAAATAAACTATTTGCAAAATAATTGATAATTATTTAATTATCTTTGTTTTTTTCTTTGAGATTGCAATTAAGATTGAACTGTTCTCTCAATTCTATTTTCTTATTATTTTATTTCACTTCTTGTGCCTAAATGTGCTGTGTTAGCCCATTTGCATTGCTATAAAGGGATATCTAAGAATGGGTAATTTATAAAGAAAAAGGGATTATTTGGCTTACAGCTGTGCAGACTGTACACGAAGCATAAGGCTAGCATCTGCTCATGGTGAGGGCTTCAGGAAATATACAATCATGGTGGAAGATGAAGGGGGGCCAGTGTGACTCATGGTGAGAAAGGGTGCCAGAGAGAGAGAGAAGAGGTGCCAGGGTCTTTTAAACAACTATCTCTCCCATGGACTAACAGAGCAAGAACTCACTCCTTTCCATGGGGGCGGCACCAAGCCATTCATGAAAAATCCACTCTCATGACCCAAACACTTGACACTAGAACCCACTATGAACATTGGAGATCACATTTTAATCTGAGATTCAAAGAGGACAGAACATCAAAACCTTATCGTGTGCAAATAGATTAAAAATAACAATAACTGCTTTACAATTTTATTGCCGAGGTTAAATCACATATTATATGTAAAATGTCATTCACATAATGGGAGCTCACTAAATGCTAATCGAAGTAGAATCTGAAGAGCATATTAATTAAAATCAAAATATAACTTTTCCTTTCCAACAGATGATTCTGCTGCAGAGAGCTTTAATGGCAATGAGACTCTGGGGCACAGTTCAATTGCTTCAGGGGGAGCACACAGCAGGGAGATGGGAGATTCCAACAGTGATGGCAAAACTGGGCTGGAGCAGGATGAACAGCCACTGAACCTCAGTGACAGTCCGCTCTCCACGCAGCTAACTTCGGAATACAGAATAGATGATCACAACAGTAATGGAAAAAACAAATATAAGAATCTTCTAATTTCTGACCTCAAGATGGAACGAGAGGCGAGAGAAAATGGAAGCAAGGTATGATCACATTACAATTTCCACAATTTTCAATTGGTCATGAAGGTCACAAAAATACCTATGCATGTAGGAGATAAACATTATGTGAATAAAAATATTATAAATAAATTCAATAACAGGATACCAAGAAACTTATGACCAAGCATATTGCATGTTTATAACATATGATTTCAGGAATAATACTGAGCAAAATGAATTGTGTCTTAAAGCTGTGGGTATTTTTTGATGCCAAGAATCACTTGAGTTAATGTTTCTTATGTATATAATCTACTTATGAATTTCTCTGGGAATTTGTTGAGCTCAGATGTGACAGTTTCAGTCTCAGTACACTAATTTTTACTATAAAAGGATCACTATCTAGTGTCTCCTAGATGGATAGGTATACCTAAAGATAAAGTTTTAATTAAATTCTTCAGTTTGCTTTAGAAACCTGGGGACTTCGATCAGTAATTTTCTCCATGAACACTAAAGAACTGTTAAGTGTCAGTGTCCTGGATGAAATTTGTGGCTTAATTAATTATTTGAAGAAATGATTTATCATAAATTATATTATACAAAAGACAAAAACATACTTCAGACATGTCTAGATGTTTAGATTCTTTATATTAATATTAGAATAAATTACAACCCCCTTCCATTCCCTATTGACTTATTTTTAATTAAACTTAAACTTCTGCTAGTTTGAAATAACACATGCTGGTGAATTTGCTCTATGATTTTTGAAGGTGTACTTTGGAACACATGAGGGTTTTTATGGAATATACCTTTTTAGTGCCTTCCCCAGCCCTTACTTCTAAGTCAGAGTTGTAGAACTTGTTTTTTGACGTAGATCCTTACAGCAAAATGTCTTAATCTGGATTAATTTCTGAATTTACTAAGGCACTGTGCTTCTTAAATTGGCTCTATTTAAATCTCCTTGTTTGCCTGAGGGTATGTTGTTTTATCCTGTTTTAAGCAACTCACTAGACATTAGCAGACACTTAGACACTCCTGCCTGAGGGAGGCTGCTACAATTTTTGCTGTGGTAAATGTTCAAATATCCTCCTCAGTGGCTTAAAGCCAAATTACATAAACACAAATGATTTTATATTTGCTAACATGATCTGATTCACTGTGCACTGTTACATTTTACAGAACAAAATAACTTAAGTTTCCCTGCCCTCCACATAACCCTGTCCTTATGAAGTTTAAATAATCATGGCATGTCCTTTCTATGCTGTGTCTATTAAATTTTTTTCTAAAATTATTTGATGGTTTGCTCTTCTTTTCCCTATTCCCTTATTTAGCATCACTCTGGGAAGGATGCTTATTAAAACGCTCTTGCACATATTAAACAGAATGAAGTGACTTTTCTACCTTTATTTGTAATGGAGTTGAGAAGCACAGATGATTAGGGCTGCTCCAGAGGGTTACAATGATAAATGAGCCTAAGGGAGAAGAAGATACCCTTGATGCACTTAATGTTTTATGCTTTAGTAAAGGAGAAACAGATCCCACAGCCAATTGAGGAATAGCCAAAGACGCAGAAGAAAAATCAGAAGGGTGTAATGTATGAAAGCTAAGCAAAGTCCACCTTTCAAGGAGAGCATAGGCAGCTCTGATGGACAATGTTGAGAAATTGAATAAGATGAAGATACAAAATAGTTAAATTTGTGATAGAAGTTTTGGTAGCACATTGGGAAAACAATCAAGAGAGATTATTTTTATTATTTTATTCAAAAGAACATATTAAATACCTAGCACCTATGTAGGACAAATCCATCTAGAGATGTAATAAACAGCAAGAGGATTAGAATTAATAGTATTGTGTCATCTATTGAAATTTGCTAAAAGTAAATTTTAGACATTCTTACCACAAACAAAAAATAAAAGGTAACTGTGTGAAAGTGATGACTATGTTAAGTTGCTTACCTGGAGTAATCGCTTCACTATGGATAGGAATATCAAAACATCATCTTATACATCTTAAATTTATACAATTAAAAATACTTGGCGTACTTGCAGCAATGTAGTAGGTATCAGATACAACTCACAGAAATAACAGACTTTATTCACAAGGCTCTTGATAACATAGTTTTGAGAAAGAGGGTACATATATATACAAAAGTTTCTTAGTACAAGTACAGGCAATACTTGTTTTTGTGTTAAAACATTAAGAATTTAAATAATAATGTTTATGGTGTTAGGTCTTATATTTAGATCTTTAATCCAGCTGGAGTTAATTTTAGTGTAAGGTGTCAGGAAGGGGTCCAGTTTCTGCTTTCTGCACATTGCTAGCTAGTTTTCCCAACACCATTTATTAAACAGGGGATCCTTTCCCTATTGCTTGTTTTTCTCAGGTTTGTCAAAGATCAGATGATTGTAGATGTGTGATGTTGCGTCTGAGGCCTCTGTTTTGTTCCATTGGTCTACGTCTCTGTTTTGATACCAGTACCATGCTGTTTTGATTACTGTAGCCTTGTAGTACAGTTTGAAGTCAGGCAGCATGATGCTTCCAGCTTTGTTCTTTTTGCTTAGGATTGTTTTGGCTATGCAAAGCAATCTTTTGGTTCCATATGAATTTTGAAGTGGTTTTCTTCAGTTTTGTGAAGAAGGTCATTGGTAGCTTGATGGGGATAGCACTGATTCTATAAATTTCACGATGTTGATTCTTCCCAACCATGAGCATAGAATGTTTTTCCATCTGTTTGTGTCCTCTTTTATTTAATTGAGCAGTGGTTTGTGGTTCTTCTTGAAGAGGTCCTTTACGATCCTTTGTTAGTTGTATTCCTAGGAATTTTATTCTCTTTGTAGCACTTGTGAATGGGAGTTCACTTTTGATTTGGCTATTTGTCTGTTATTTGTGTGTAGAAATGCTTGTGACTTCTGCTCATTGATTTTGTATCCTAAGACTTTGCTGAAGTTGCTTATTAGTTTCAGGAGATTATGGACTGAGACAATGGGGTCTTCAAAATATACAATCACGTCATCTGCAAATGGAGACAATTTGGCTTCCTCTTTTCCTAATTGAATACTCTTTATTTCTTTTTCTTGCCTGATTGCTCCAGCTAGAACTTCCAATACTATAGTAAATAGGAGTGATGAGAGAGGGCATCCTTGTCTTGTGCCAGATTTAAAAGAGAATGCTTCCTGTCTTTGCCCATTCAGTATGATATTGGCTGTGGGTTTGTCATAAAATAGGAACACTTTTACACTGCTGGTGGGAGTGCAAGTTAGTGCAACCGTTGTGGAAGACAGTGTGGCGATTCCTCAAGGACCTAGAAATAGAAATACCATTTGACCCAACAATCCCATTACTGGGTATATACCCAAAGAATTATAAATTGTTCTATTATAAAGACACATGCACATGTATGTTCATTGCAGCACTGTTTACAATAGCAAAGACCTAGAACCAACCCAAATGTCCATCAGTGATAGACTAGATAAAGAAAATGTGGCACATATATACCATGGGATACTATGCAGCCATAAAAAAGGATGAGTTAGTGTCCTTCATAGGGACATGGATGAATCTGGAAACCATCATTCTCAGCAAACTAACACAAGAACAGAAAACCAAACACCGTATGTTATCACTCAGAGGTGGGTGTTGAACAATTAGAACATGTTGACACTGGGAGGGGAGCATCACACACTGTGGTCAGTTGTGGGGGGCAGAGGAGGGACAGCACTGGGTGGGAGGGTGGGGAGGGACAACAAGGGGAAAAATACCAGATATAGGTGATGAGGATGAAGGCAGCAAACCACCTTGCCATGTATGTACCTATGCAACAATCCTGCATGATCTGCACATGTACCCCAGAATCTAAAGTATAATAATAATAATAATGATAAGAGAATTTAAATAAGAAAATACTATTTGAAGTAATAGTCCAAACAGGCCTCCTAGAGGAACTGAGTCTTGAAATTTGAAGGAAATAAAAGATTACCATTTTATTTCTTTCAGAAGTGGTCTCTTGCTAGACACTATAAAGGGCCTGGAATGCAGATAGGGAAGATAACTTAGTCTCAGGCTAGGGAATCATTGTCCATTCTGAGGTCAGTATGGTTTTATAACTTCCTTATGGCACTGAAGAAGAACATGACATCCTTGTACAGGATAAACTAGTTGCAACCAATTAAGTTATTCTCCAAACATTTACTAAAGGATACCTACATGCAAGTCACTGTTGTAGGAAGCAAAAATATGTAAATGAGAAGAGCAAGGTTCTAGTCCTTTAAAAACTCATAGTCTAGCAGGAGGGACAAACTTGCAGTTACCGTCTGAATCTGTAAGTGATATGATGCATGTATGGTCAGGAGGGTGAAATGAGAGAACAGAGGAGGGGTGCTGAAGGACTATAACGATTCTTAAGGAAAACTATAAAGAGAGATTGATGCCAGAGGTGAGTGTTCTGGCATGGAGCTATTCTGATTATGTATGGGAGAAGAGTAAGCATGTTTTAAGGCACAGAGCCATAAGAGAGCATACCTAGCATGGGTATTTGCAAAGAGCCTAGCATGGCTGCAGAGGAGAACATGCGTGACAAGATAAAGTATACAGAGGCTCCACCAATAAAAGTTTTATAAGCCATTTTAAAGACTTCAGATTGTCTAATAGAAAGAGCTTAGTGGTAAGCTTACAAATTTAGGAAGCTTTTGGTCAGCTTAGAATTTTATAAAAATTGTTCTGGCAACATTTTGGTGAATGAATAGGATAGGAACTAGAAAAAAGTAATGAGAGAATGCTGGTTGGAGAGCTATTGTGGCAATCCAGGAGGAAAATATTGACACTTGGAATCAAATAACTGACAGTGAGAAAGAAAAGCAGAGGTATAGTAAAAAAAAAAATTACTGAACATGTTATTTTTGTTTTTTTGACATTGTATTTGCGGGACCACCTATGTAACCTCAATAGATTGTATTACCATATTGCCAAACTCCCAGGAGTGCCATTCACATAGCCTGCAATAGGAATACCATCTTTACTAATCTATATCCCATTAGTATAAACATTCTCTGAATATAAGAATGATGTTTATCTTGCCCACCACCTCACATCTGGCTTACTATCTGGTCCATAGAAGTTTCTCAGTATTGTGAAGAAATATACAAAGGTTTCTTGAATGTGGAAAGCAAAGCATAGAGGAACATTCTAGAATGACTCCAAGATTTTTGGCTTTGTTGCCTAAGTAGATGATGAATCTGTTTACTAAGATTAAGATTGAGAAAAGTTAGAAGAAGCAGGTTTTGACATGTAAAATTTAAAGTGCACATGGAGTGTCCAATGATCATGTTTAAAAGCCATTTAGGGCACATGTGTCAGCTCTGAAGAAAGGTACAGGATGGAGAGAGAGACATTTGAAAGATTTCAGATCATAAGTGCTGCTTGGAGCTGTGGTCGTTGATAAGATCTCCTTGGGAGAGCATAGAATGAGGAGAGAGTCAAAATATGTCATCTTGCAGAATACCAACCCATTAAGAACAAGTGGTATAAAAGGAATTTGTGGAGAAAAAAATACCCAAGGAGAAAATGAAAGCAGCTAAATAAGAAGGGATATTTTAGTAGCCAAAACATAGAGCATTTCAATATTGATGTAAATTATTAAAAGGAGCGATTCTTAGATGAAGTGACAGGCCTGAACCTGAACAATAGTTAGGAAAGTTCATGCTCAGAGGCAGAAGAAACACATGGCAGAAGAAAAACTAACAGAATTAGTGGGAAATTTTATTGAAGGCAGTTACAGAGGGTGAGATAGGAAAGTGGAATCATTTTCATTGCAAAGGAGACTGTGTCTGGAATTTTGCTTTGGAGATTCTTCCTGCAATCTGAATCCATATGTAGAGTGCTCCAGGGTTCCTGCATCTGGATCAATACTTGCTTTTTCCCAAGGCTATGAGGTGAACTTCATAGTAAAGTTCTGTTCAATCCGTGCGACATTTTGTAGTCCTCAGGACTGTTCCATTACTTCTGTGTGACCTTTTGAAGTGACACTGCTTACACATTTATTCTTCCTTGGAGGGATATAAAAACTTAATTATATAGAATCTGTAAAAAGCTTAGATTCCTGTGAGTTTAATGTTGACCTATTTCACAATTTTATTGTGAATAAAATCAAACAAAAATGATTATAAAGCATTTAAAAATTCAACAGTGAATAGAAGTACTTAAAACGAATAGCTGAGTTGGACTATGTCATTTACTGATTACTTATTATTATGCAAATTCACTCACTAGACTAGCAGGGAATCACATTAACCAATCTAAAGACTAAATATATTGCATTGAATGAGGTTAGGTGATATTTATTTTCCACTTGCTGATGGCCGCATTTTAAAAGGACAACTAATAACATTAGAGCTCTGAAGAGAGTTGAAATGATGATAAAGAGCTTGGAAAATGAGACTCATGAGGAAGTGTTAAGGGATTAGCTATATAGAAAATGAAAGACCAATCAGAGACCCTTCTGGGTATAGATGTTTTAAATTACTAATCAATGAGAATAGAAAGACAACTAGAATTCTAATGGCAGCAAATACTTTAAAACACTGCATTATTGACTTTTTAATTTTTGTTTTCTATTTATCTTTTAGCATTTGTGACCCAGCTGCATTTTACTTAATATGATTAAATATTCTGAAGCAAGCTCCCAAAAGAATAATGTTTCCAATTAGGACTGCAGTGGGCAAGTGATTATTATTAGTTTATGTGTAACTGTGGTTACTGCATATTTGGGTTTTGGCTCAGTTTCCAAGATCCCTAAATCTTCACTTTATTTTGTAGTATATTTTTTTGCCTAATGTGTTTCATGTAAGTTTTTTGATTAATATTTTCTTTAATTTTTTACCAAAATTGATACTACTATTCAATTAGCTTGTAAAATATTAATGGTAACTACCATTAATATTTGCTATATTTAATTTTATTTAAAAACAATTAATGGAAGCAGCATGTTTCAAAATATCTCTTTAAAAAATTAAGTGTAAGGAAATTGTCTTTTAAAAACTAAAAGTTGGATGGATTGACTTCTGTAATATTATCTTTGTCTTTATTTTATTCATATTCCTGCTCATTATTGTTTCAATTTAATGATTTTTAATGTCTGGCTTTTAGGTGTTATACATTTATTTGGCCCAGATATTGTTTACGGTAGAAACAACAATATCTATTCTTATTCATGGTAGAAGCAACAATAGTAAATGTGGTTAACATGTGTGAGACACTCTCCTGAGTGCTAGAAAGACAAAGGAAAAGAGTCTCTATCATTAAAAATTTACATTTTGGCCAGAAAAACCAGACATATAAATGAGGGCATTATAATGTGGAAATAGATTTGTGTGTGAGTGTATCCTCTAGGCCTACTAATTATGCCTTGGAAGGTTCCTGAGTTAATTCCTACTGGTTATATAGGACATGGCCTCTTAGCAATAGGGAATAGGGAATTCCAAACAGACAGAAATTGATGAACAGAGCATTAAGTTAAAGACTAGAAATGCTGAGGATGAAAGCTATGAGTTAAATGTGGAGACCAGGATGTCAGACAAGGGAAGGTATTGAATACCCTTTTGAAACTTGGATTTTACTCTTTAGTGGACAAGAACTCACTTAAGTGTATAGGATACAAAAGTAGTGTGATCAGATTGTGTTTTGGGGTAGAACAATTCTGGCATCTGTTTTACAAGATGGCTTTAGGTGGCATAAAAAGGGAGAAGTCTGCTAACAGAGAATAAGACTTGCTAGTAAGGCGGTAGTTGGGATGGAGAGGAGGGCATAGATTTAAGAAATATATAAAGTTAAATGGAGAGAATTGGGTGTTTGATTAGATAGGTGGTAGAGAGTATGAAAGAAACTTTAGCCACAGGATAAAGGATATAGCAGTTCTGATACTGGGATACTATATCAACTGTAGTAATAATGAATATTGTGTGATGCTTTCTTATTCATAACTCAACCAACTCAATGTAAAAAGAGCAAATATAATTATTAGCTTTAAACAAAAAAGAAGTAACATCTAGTGACATGCAAGTAATTCTGCTGACATCATTAATATAATCAGATAAGTGATAAAGTGTGATATTTAACCCAGTTCAGGTGCCTCTGCAGCCCATGTAATTTTTGCTACACCCACACTTGCTGATGCTGTGTGAGACTAGTCATCTTTCTGAATTGCGTGGTAACTGTGACAGGCAAGTTATACAGAAAGGAATAATCTAATACAATTAGTGGGTAGCTTTTTGACAAATAGCAAATACTTGCAGTGTCATTTACTTTCTTATTTCAAATATTGGTTTTGCTTTTGATATTTGAATTATTTTATATTATTAAAAGAATGTAACAGTTGCCTATATCATAAAAATAAGCATGTCTGCAACATATCCATTTATTGCTTTGGTTCATAAATGTAAATGAATGTGTAATTGAATTAGAGTGGTTCTTTAAATAGCTCTGGGGTAAATTTCAAGCTTATATTTTATTAAATACCAATTTAAAATAGCATCTTCAAATTATATACATATCTATAGACATGTATTTTGCATAAAACCACACATGCATATGAGTAGTATATTCCATACTTAAAAATCACATAGTCTTCAGTTCTGCTCATTAGTGGATACATTTTTTCTTATGTTCTTAGTAGATTTTAAAAAATAAAATGATATACAAGAAGGATATAATAGGATTAATTGCTGTTGTAGTATGTGTCATATTGCAATCTAAATTTAAACATGTAGAATGCTTTTATGAATAAATACATTGCTAGGGATTGTAAAATTGACTATATCATAGAATAATACAATTTTAAAATGAGGGACCACTTCATTTTACAGATGAAGAAATTGAGACCCACCCAAATGACCTAACACCCAAATCAGTTTCCATTTGAATCATTATGCTACCATGTTTGCCATTACATATGTTCATATTCTCTACATATTATTACAGGAAGATGGAGGACAGAACCATTAATTACAAGTGTCAATGCCTACTATGTATGTTCCAGTCCATGTTGGTTTATTTAGCATTTTATATCTCAGGAAAATGAAGACGGTGAGGAGCTTCTATATTTTATACCTTGAAATGTGCAAGGTGAAGTTGATTTTAATTCTGCACATGCAGTGAAATATGCATTTTGAATTTGTTTTTAGACGTGTAAGAGCTCATATGGACCAGTACAAAATCTTAACTAGCCCTCCAGCCACTGATGCCATGTATTCACAAATAATCTAGTAGTTAAAATTGTATTTTTTACAAAATACAAAACAAAGAAAATTGACCAGTCATTATCCTTATCTTTATTTGATGGTTCATCAATACCTCAAAAAGAAATTTTCAATTTTGTATATTTTTGTGTTTAATTTTTGTTTATGTGCTTTCTGTTTGATTGTTTGGTTGGTTTTACCTATGTGTGTGTGCTTATCTTTTTCCACTTGAGTTCTATCATTAAGAATAAGGTCAAATGGTTAAAAACATCATTGCAGTCTGTAGATGTCTTGAGAATAGTGGAGAATCTGTAAGAGAAAGAACTATATTTTAAATACTCAGAAGTGATTTATATATATCTCAAGATAATTGCTATTACCAGGACTCTTTGAAACACTCAATATTGACCCAAATTTGGAGAAAGAATAAAAGAAGAAAAATTAATACTAGACTCAGAGAATTATACATTCTAATTAGTTTCAATATACTAGTTTACATTTTCATTATTAGATGAGCCTTAAATTATGCACCATAAAGCAATTATCTGTAGCCTTCTTATTACTATGTATTTTTTATTTAAAAATTTTAACTATTATGGGTACATAATGGGCATATATATCATGAGGTATATGTGATGGTCTCATACATGCATACAATGTGTAATAATCATATAAGTGTAACTGGAGTATCCATCACCTCAAACATTTATCATTTATTTGTATTAGGACCATTCCAATTTCATTTTTTTAGTTATTTTAAAATATATAATAAATAGTTGTTGACTGTAGCCACTCTGTTGTCCTATAAGGTACTAGATATTATTCATTCTTTTAACTATATTTTTTGCAAACTACCCATCTAACAAGAGATTAATAATATACAAGAAACTCAAACAAAAATTTGATAGGGAAAAAAATCTAATAATCCAGTTTAAATAATAGGCAAAAGATCTGAATAGACATCTCCAAAATGAAGACATTAAATGGCTAACAGATATATGAAAAAATGCTCAACCTTGTTGATCATCAAAGAAATGCAAATCAAAACTACAATGAGACACGATCTCACCTCAGTTAAAATGGCTTTCTTCCAACAGACAGGCAATAATGAATACTGGCAAGGATATGGAGAAAGGAGAACCCTCATATACTGTTGGTGGGAAAGTAAATTAATGTAACTACTATGGAGAACAGTATAGAGGTTGCTCAAAAAAATAAAAATAGATAACATATAATTCAGCAACCCCACTGCCATACATTTATAAATAATCTGATTAGTTATAAATTATAGTTGTATAGATTATATATTATTAGGTATATTTCTAAAGGAAATCAGTATATCAAAGAGCTATCTGGGCACTCATAGTTATTGCAGCACTGTTCATAATTACTCAGATTTGGAATCAACCTAAGTGTCTATCAATGGATTGATGGATTAAAAATGTATTACATATACACAATGGAATATTATTCAGCCTGAAAAAGAATGACTTTCTGTCATTTGCAACAACATGGGTGGAACTGAAGGACATTCTGTTAAGTGAAATAAGGCAAACACAGAAAGACAAATTTTGCATGTTTTCACTTATATGTGGAAGCCAAAAATTAAAACATTTGAAATCATGAAGATAAAGTGTAAAATAATGGTTACCAGAGGGTGGGAAGGGTCATGGAGAGAGGGGGGATGTGTAGATAATTAATGAGTACAAAAATATAGTATGCTTTTTAATACATTTGAAATGGTGGTCTTAGGGTTAGCTGGGGTCAAGAGGATAACTCAGATGACAAGATTTTAAAAAATAGCTAAGTCATAAACCTGGTCCCAAGGAAAAATGAAAGATAGCATATATTGAGTATTCATACACTATGTGCCAGGATTATTCTAATAATTAACTTACATAATTCTCAGTGATCCAATGGAATTAGGTTCTGTTGGTTTTCTCATTTCTACAAATTGGAAAATCAAGATTCAAAGAAGTTGCAAATATGATTATACTAAGAGTTTCTAAAATTTTGATTAAAACTCCAAATAATGTAACCCACATTTTAACCACTATAATGTTAAACAATCATGGTGCAGGACCTGAGAATGAGCAGCAAAAATTTGACCTGATGCTGAGACCCCCAGCTACTAGTTTGTGGTTCATAATTATTTACTTTTTAAATTATACTTTAAATTCTGGGGTACATGTGAAGAATGTGCAGGTTTGTTATACAGGTATACATGTACCATGGTAGTTTGCTGTATCCATCACCCCATCATCTACATTAGATAATTCTCCTAATGCTATCCCTCCCCCCCGCCCCCGCTATCCCTCCTTTATCCCCTCACCTCTTGATATTCCTCCCCCAGCCCACCAATCCCCCTTCAGGCCCCGGTGTGTGATGTTCCCCTCCCTGTGTCCATGTGTTCTCATTGTTCAACAATCATTTATGAGTGAGAACTTGTAGTGTTTTATGTTCTTGTGTCAGTTTGCTGAGAATGATGGTTTCCAGCTTTATCCATGTCCCTGCAAAGGACATGAACTCATCCTTTTTTATGGCCGCCATACTTATTTCCTGATCAGGAAGCACACTTATCAGCTCTGTGATTTTAAACAAGTCTCTATCTTTTGAGCCTTGACAGTTCATCAATAAAATGGTGATAATAATTCTTAACCTATAGGTAATTAAAAAGATTAAATAAGACGGTGTGCATTTTTTATAGTAAATGAAGTTGCTGCTTGGTTGTTAGTGGCTCCAGAATTTAGGATTTAGCTGAATCTTGCAAAAATTTCTTCCATTTGTTAATATTTATTTGGAAGTTTAATGCCTGTTTTTAATAGCCTTAAAAATTCTTAATGAGATTGGCAACTTGAAGAAGCACATTGATTTATTTAAGCTAGTAAATACTACTTTTCTTCTTCCTTTTGTCCCTTCTTCCTTATTTCCTTTTAGTTACACTTACTGTTCAGGAATCTGGAATATACACATCCCCAGAGGCATGCATTCTTGATCCCATTTCTGTGAATAACATTCACTCATAAAAAAGATTCTAGGACCTTATCTCTTCTTCTTAAGATCTTCCCTGACCCCATTGGAATCTATCCAATTAAATTGTTACTTCCTTCATACCACCTCTCCTGATCACACTACCCCAGCTAGAAAAAGAAAAAAAAAAAATCTTCTTTTCTGAACTTCTGGAGGGGAAGATACATGAGGAATGAGGGCAAAGTGGCAGGGTGCTGGTTATAAGGTCACACACTGAAGTGATTTACATGTATGAAGCTTGCTCCCTGTCAAATGTTTGTTAAACAAAATGCAGTCACATGTGATTATGTTGCATTGATCTTAACCCATACACTTTTTCATGCCGGCAATTTCTTCTCATTGCCATTTGACTTCCCTGAACTCCCAACTAGGCAGCCGACTTTGGCCTTAATTTGGAATATGAGCCTTTTCTCTTCCAGGCAACATGTAAGCAATTTTACCTCTCTGATGCACATATTCCCTTTTGAATATTTAACCAAAAACAGTGAATCAAAAGAAATAAATTTCCAATATGGTGATTCAGAAGGATTGCATCATGGCAGGCTGATAAAGGAGATATTTGGGGGCTTATGAGCTTTGCATTGCAATTCTCAGATCATAATATGCAGACTTCATATAAAATAATTAAGCCTTTTTTCAATTACATTTTCATGTATGAGACAAATATTTTAAAGTCGAAATTAACATATAATATTTGTTACTTTTTTTATTAACTAAGATATTATCACTGGTGTTAGTCTTCTGTATTATTCAGGATTCTCCAGACAAATAGAACCAATAGGATGGAGAGAGAGAGAGAGAGAAGATAGATAGATAGATGTATAGAAAGAGATATGTTATGGAAGGATTGACTTACACAATTGTGGAGGCTAAGAAATTTCATGGTATGCTGTCTGTCCACTGGAGGCTCACGAAAGCCCCAGTATAGGCCCAATCCAAGCCTAAAGGTCTGAGAACCAGGGGAACCAATGGTATAAGTCCCAGTCTGAGTTAGAAGACCCCAAACCAAGGAGTGCCAATGTCTGAGGGCAAGAGATGAATGTTGTAGCTCAAGAATAGAGTGGACTTGCCCTTTCTCTACCTCTTTGTTCTACTCGTGCCCTCAACAGATTGGATGATGCCCACTCACACTGGTGAGGGTGACATTCTTCTATCTCTAGTTAACCAACTCAAATGCTAATCTCTTCCAGAAACATCCTCACAGACACACCCAGAAATAATGTTTATCAGCTTTCTGAACACCCCATAGTGCAGTCTAGTTGACACAGACAATTAACCATCACAAGTCCCCTGCTTATTAACTCGGCACCCATATGCATCTTATTAAACCATACGTAATCTCCAAATAAAGACAATAACCAGGAGATAATTCTGCCTGCCATGCTACAACTATACTACATATAACAGAAAACAAACTAATGCCTTAATCAGAAGAGGAGGTAAAATCCACGAGGGATGTTTATTCTTCTGCTATGTAGCAGCTTAAATACTATGATGTAAAATTAACAATACTTAGATACTCTAATATAAAGTCAGTATCTTTTGTTTGTGAAGGGAATAAGACAGGAAAGAAAACAAAGATATTTGCTTAATATATGAATCTATACATATAAATATTTTTATAACCAAATAGGGAGGAAACACTCCTGACAATTATTTTCCTAAATTCAGTATCTAGCCTCATTTTGATAGCTGGTTTTTATACCTTTTTCTTTTACCCATTCTGTATTCCATTTTACTTCAGCAAGCACCTCAGCTAGTCATGGTTCTTACCTTCGATTAAACCCATTTTTTTTTTTTTTGTTTAAAGAGTATGGGCTATTAGTAGCCTCATTTGGATTGGGTAATTGTGATTTTTAATTTACCTTAATCACAAGGCCTGGTAACACTAACCAATGCCCTAATGGAGCTCCTGTATTCCAAACATACTCTTCCTCATCCCCACTGTGAAGCAGTACTCAAATTTCTTCATGGTAGTCTGGACCAATTATCCCAGTCAGCACAGCAAACTCCCTTCTTATCCAATTAATTCAGAGGCATGAGGGGCCCAAAGTGGCTTGGTGGCAGTTTTGACTTCCAGCTTAATAGAATCATTGTTGCATCTTCTGGCAGAAGTATTTATCTCCCTAGAACTAAGAACTCTAGGCCAGCAGAGCATAAAGTCATGGGAACAGGAATCAAAATGTTTTCTAGTCTGTCACTAGTGGTAATAATGAGTGATGCCACTCATATGAATCCTGGCTATCAAAGACACAGTATCATACATTAAATGCTGATTTGAAATATATATAGCCTCTGGAGAACCTTGCCCCAGCCCTTCAAAGTATTTACACCTAGCTGGCACTGTAACAGAGGCTTCCAAAAACCATCCTACCGTTCTATTAATCATCTATTTCAGGATGGTAGGGAACATACTAAGACCAATGAATTCTATCAGAATAGGCCTATTGCCACAATTCTTTTGCTTTAAAGTGAGTCCCTTGATTAGAAGCAATGCTATATGGAATCCTAGGTAGATAATGCATTCTGTAAGTTCACAGATGGTAGCTTTGGCAGAAATGTTGTGTTCAAGGAAGGAAAATTCATATCTACAGTAGGTATCTGTTCCAGTAAAGGCAAAACACTGTTCTGTTCATGATGGAAACAGTTCAGTTGAATCAGTCTGTCACCAGATACTGGGCTGGTCACTCAAGGGGATGATGCCATATCTAGGGCTCAATATTGGTGTCATCTGTTGCTGGTAGATTGGGTACTCAGCAAATTTGTTAACACCCACACACACTGGTGAGGGTGAGCTTTTTTACTCTGTTTACAAATTGATATGCTAATCTCTTTCAGAAACACCCTTGCAGACCCTCTCAGAAATGTTTTACCATATATCTAGGCAACCCTTAGCCTAGTCAAATTGACACATAAAATTGACCATTACGTTTTATCTTTAGAGATGTTTTAGAATGCTGAAACAATTCAATGAATTTAGTATTACTTGGAAAAATCTTTGGGTCAGAATTGTACAAGTTATCAAATATTCATCAGTCCCTATATGTAAGTATGGTACCCTACTAAAGACTGAGAGCTATAAAAAACAGATTACTGCATTAACCAAAATAAAATGTAAAAACAGTCAGTTTTTATATGCAAAAAATGTTCTGTGAAAACACAAAGTAGGAAATTGAAGAAGGCTTCATGGAATAACGCATGTTGTATGATCCCAAATTATAAGCATCACTTTCTTGAGAGAAATTTGAGGAGGTGAAAAGAAAGAACAGTTACCAAAGCAGGAAGGTAGCAAGGTTATCTGGGAGAAAATAACCATGGAGTTCAGAAGAACTGAGGGTTGCGTGAAGGCACATCAGGAGACACACTTTCCAGAGGGTTAGACCTGGCAGGCTATTTGATTTTTATTCCTGAGTATGGGGAATCATCTAAGTATATAAGCATTAGAGTGATGCAATGAGTGTGAGCCTTGGCCAGGAGGACATCTCAGCACTATGTTGAATGGTTTGAGGACGTGAGAGACAGAAGGTGGAGATCATCCTCCACAGGAGAGGCATAAGGGCCATTGCCAGGGCAGGAGCATTGCCAGCCTCAGTTTTGAGCCTATGGAGTTTCAAGTGCAGGATCATTAAATTTTCCTGATAGCTGGAAATGTGAGGTCAACAGTGAGGACAAAACCTGGAAATAGAGGGCACCTGAAGAGTGTCACTAGGATGCCGTAAGGGAAGTTGCCAGTCAGAAGACCTGAGCCTTTCTCTAATGTATAAAAGAAGAGAAAACAGTGATAAATAATAGAGATGAAGCAGAGAGACAGAAAACAGGAAGAATCCAGCATAGCCAATCCCAAAGTACATGAAAAGATGGCAATGGATCATTTTGAAGGATGCAGAAAGAGATGGAGTAGATGGAAAAGCAAAATGAGCCATTGAATTGCACGTTCCTGGAAGACAAATCTCAAAGCACTGAGGCATGAATCAATATATGGTTTCTCCAGAAAAAGGAAAAACATGTAGTAAAAGGATTCTTTTCATTTTTATTAATTTTAAATTATTTTTGGTTATAGTACCTGTATAATTAAAACAATGAAGTATAAGATAAAGTTGATATTTTAACACCATGTCTCAACATTGACTTTTCAGCTAAATTTAGCAGTATGAGCACCAATTAGGAGCTAAGCCCTGAAAATGCAGAAATAAAAAAAATAGGTTTGCACTCCCAAGGCATCAAGAAGGACAAGAATTTGTTAAACTTGCTACAATATGACATTCTGATAAGTGCAATAAAGTAATATTGAAAGTAAGTCATGAATATAAGGATGTTTCATTTTATTATGAGTTTGAGGTGGTTTGGAAAGATTTTCCTGAAAATGTCACTTTACCTGGCTTTTAAAAGAAAGGTAGTTTGCAGCCAGAAAAAGGAATAAAAGCAATTTGAATTTGACTAGAGTATGTGGGTTTAGACAGTTAATCTCTCTTTAACTCAATTTACTCACCCATAACATGAGTGAATGATCTTTATTGCAAAGGATTCTTTATATAATCATCAACACAGGTTTGCTCTTTATTATGTGCTAAGCCCTGAGTAAAATGCTAAGGATATGGCAAATGGGATGAAAATCAAATGAAAACAAACAAAAAAAATCTTTAAAATGTTTACTGTTGTCCCAAGACAAAATTAAAAGGAGCAGTCTTAATGTGTGTTATAACTATAAATGAATGAAACAATGCTGTTGACAAAAAGAATCAAACTCCGCAAAATATTTGAAGAGATTTATTCTGAGCCAAATATGAGTAATCAATGGCCCATGCCACAGCCTTGGGAGATCCTGAGAACTTGTGCCCAAATGGTCAGGCTACAGCTTGGTTTTGTGTGTTTTAGGAAGCCATAAGTCATCAATCGATAGATGTAACATGGACTTTGGTTTGGTCTGTAAAGGTGAGATAACTGGAAGGGGAGAGGAATGGTTTCCAGGTCACAGGTTGTGGATTCAAAGATTTTCTGATTGGCAGTTAGTTGAAATAGTTATCTAAAGACCTGGAATCAATACAAAGTAGTGTCTGAGTAAAGATAAGGGATTGTAGAGATGAAGTATTTTATTATGCACATGAAGCCTCCAGGAAGCAGGTTTCAGAGAGACTAGACTATAAATGTTTCTTTTAAGACTTAATCTATCAGTCTTAAGGTCTGTATTTTGATGTTAATGCTGGTCAGCTGTGTCTGAATTCGAAAGAGAGGAGGGCATAATGAGGCACATCTGATCCCCCACTTCCCATCATGACCTGGACTAGATTTCAAGTTAACTTTGGAATGCCCTTGGGCAGGGGGAAGATCTATTATTTAGTTGAGGGTCTTAGAATTTTATTTTTAGTTTACAAGGCTGAAAGTGAAGCAAATGGTAACCAAACCGTCTTGCTGAAGAACAGGAGAGTGTGAAGTATTTATGAGAATGATGGGTACTAGGGCATCCTCAGACCAGAGGTGAGGCAGTAATGAGAAGAGATAAGGTGGGTCCAGAACAAGATGGTCTCATATGCATACTGAAGGGCTTATACTTTATCTTATAGGGAAAATTAACAAGAAAAAGATTTTCAGCAGCAGGAAATATGTGATTGCCTATGCATTTTAGAAAACTAGGTAATATGCTCTTCTAATTCTTTAAGGTGTTTAATATAATCAAAGTTTTAGATTTGCAAAAGTGATAAGATAAACTTTATTTCACTCATTAAACAAACATTTATTCAGTGTATACTAGGTGCCACATGTCATGGTGGGTACTGAGGATACAAAGATGAACAGAATGGAGTGTCTACCCTAAACACGCTCAATACATTGAGTGAGACAGCTACATAGATAATTATTATAATAAAACACATACAATAATAAAGATACTCATTGGGCAGCATACTTGCATGAAAGAATTTCAGAACCCTGGGAAATATCAATAAAATCTAGAAGATAATCATACACTTTAATGTTTGCTCTTAAGAACCTCACAGAAAAGGTAGAGTTTTGAACTAAATGGTTAAGTAAGTATCAAAAACAAAATGTAAAGTTCTTTCTGCACCTCCTGCAAACACTTACTATGCAAGGACACAGAGAATGAGCTTGTATGGGTTTTCCTGAAACTCCTCTTTTTGAAAAATTGGGATAATGTTTACTCATACAAGTCTCATAAAAAGAATTAAAGAAAGCCTACATCAGGAAGATATGATCCCAGGTTTTATCTTAAATATATATTATGGTCACTTCAGACTTCAATTTTAGTAGAGTAAAAAGTGAGTCCTTAGTGGAACATTCATGAATCCACAATGATTCAAAGTCATCATGTAGTGCCTTTTTTCATGAGTGAGAAAGTAAATGGGGACTTAATTGTTATGAGTATTGCAAATTCTTATTTAACAGTTTGGAGATTTTTATTTAATAGTACATTTTTGATGCAAAGTGTTTACATTTTATTTATCGTTTAATGAATATTTATTAAGCCTCTCCTATAACCCAAAACTGTGTTGGTACCCAAAAATACCAGAGTGAAGAAGACGGAGGGGTTTCCTTTTTCTCAGAGGTTCTCATCTGGTTGCGTCAGGCTGTTCATTAGCAAGATGTTGGAGGTGGAACAAGAAGACATGGCAGGGTCAAAGTGAAGGAAATGACAATGATTTGGGTCTTGGGAGCCAGGACCTCTTTCCAGAAAATATAATATCTCGTTAGGAAACTAAAGAATAGTAGGGGCTAGATAAGGAAGAAGATTTGCCTTCTATGCTAAAGGACTGGCCCCAGGCAAAAACAAAACTTGGCGACAAGGCTAAGCATGGCATGTTTGAGGAACTGAAAGAACATCAGTGTAGCTGGAGCTTGGAGAATAGGGGAGCTACTGGAAAAAAAAAGAGTCTGAAAAAGTAAAGAGGGCCGCATTTCAAAAGTCCTCATAAATCATACTTATAAATTTGACCATTGTCACTACTATGAGTAGTGATGGTAAGATTTTAATTTTTAAACTGTTGGCTTGTGAACTGGATGAGCCAAGATGCAGTCAAGGAGACCATTTAAAATGCCTTAGAAATAATCTAAGCAAGGTATTTTGTTGACTTCATTTCTAGCATGGGGACCTGGGTGAATGGTACTATAAGTCATTAAGGAAGGTTTCTGTGTGGATGTCACTGGCCCTAGCTGCTGTGGCATCCACTTTGAAGATAATTGCCTCTCCTAGTCCATGCTTTCACAACCCCTCTATTCTTCCCACTCCAGTACTTAAGTATACTATTATGATTAATTTCAGTATTAGCACTTAACACTCTCTATGGTGAAACCTGAGTTCCAGTCTTTATGAAATATTGTCTTTGGCTGGTCTGAGTGCAGTGGTATTTACAACTAATTGATCACACACAGTTACAGATTTCTCTATTCCTTGTCCACTCCTATTGCTTCACTTGACATGCTTAAAAATAAAAAAATAATAATAATAAAAGAAATATCATCATTGAACAAGTTCTTCTTCTACCTAGAAAGTTCACTGTGTCTACTTTCCTCATCCTGTCCCACCCTACTCTTCTGCCCTTGCCACCACGACACACACACACACACACACACACACACACACACATCCTGTTGACCTGGTGTACTCCTATCCATTACTTAGACTGTGTCAGGGCTGTGAAGTCTTTAAGACATTAGTATTTAGCACAATTTTCAGCAGATGTTTACTAAATCAAACTTGCTGAAAGATAACAAATGGAATATTGTTCTTAGCTAATGCTGTAGGTATGAGAAGAAGAAAGGGTAAGGACAATTATGTCATTTGGAATTACCTGGTAGAACAAATTTACAGTCTGAGATAAGGAAATGTAGTTTGCATTATTTGCAGCACTAAAAAATTGGTGCTTTGGGATGCATGCTAATCATCTCTAGGAAGAATTCACATAAAGAGAAGTTGTACTGAATTTACCCTACTGTACTAAAAATGATTACGCTTTCTGAACCATCTCTCATATAGTCACTAGGAATAACTGAATTGTAATCACTCTTATGCTGAGATTGTTGATGTACATTAAGATATAGTATCTTAATTTCTAAAACATTTACTTTCTTGTTTTTCTGTGAGGGCCTAACATTTCGGAGTTTAAACTGTTTACATTTTAGTTTTTTTTTACATTTTCTATATTCACATTTATAATTCCTTTAGAAAATAATTCAGTATTAAATCACCATCGCTCTCAAAGTCATATTGTCAAATTTTAATAACTTCTTTGTTATAACAGCATTATCAGTATTCCTAAGTAGAGAAAATAGAAATTAGCATTTTATGTTGTCTGCAGAGAAGTTTCCAGGCACTGAAGTATTTTAGATAACTTTTGCCCATAATTAATAATATGGATATTGTTGTTCCCTTGAGATGGAACAGACATTATCAAGTGCTCACACTAGAGTTTTAGAGTTGGGATTCTTTGATTTAATGTGAGAGACCATCACCAGGTCTCAATAATCTGCTGTGGACATTGAGATCTTGATCCAATTACAGTCGCAAATCTCTTCCTATTCTTTCATATCAAGACTGAAACTGATTGATATGTTCAGCAAGAATTTTGCCAGTTTCAAGGAAAATAGAGAACTAACTGTGGGAAGAAAAGGCTAGTACAAAAACATACATGGCTTAAATATCCTTACTCTGTGATAATTAGTAAATAATTTGAGGGCAAATACAATGTTTTTATTCATAGTCGAATCCTAAATACCCAACAGAGTGTTAAATCATGGTAAAGTAAAACATTTAAGCAAATTCTGACATTGAATCAATCTACAATAATTGCAAAGAGAAGGTTGTGTTTTATAGGCTCTTTGACTGGCTTCCCACTCTGAGCAATTGGCCAGCTCCTGAGCAGGTTGACTGTAGGGGCCACATTATCTCTTAAAAATTATGCTTCTCATGGACACTTAAGATAAATGCCAAATTATTGGTCAAGTCTACAAGACTAGTTGTTATCTACTTACCCCGGATTTCTTGGATGAGAGATGTTCCCAGTCAGAATGATAATTGAATATCCTCCATCTTAGAAATGACAAATAGTTTTAATCTTTTGTCTTAGTTGCAAATACTTGGTAGTGGCTTCCTATCCTGTTGATATGTTATGTTCTGGCTCAGAAGGAAAAATGATCAATTAAAAGTTGTCAGGTTGGGCACAGTGGCTCATGCCTGTAATCCTAGCACTTTGGGAGGCCAAGGCGGGTGGATTACAAGGTCAGGAGTTTGAGACCAGCCAGGTCAATATGGTGAAACCCTGACTCTACTAAAAAAAATTACATAAATTAAATGGGCATGGTGGTACATAGCTATAGTCCCAGCGACTTGGGAGGTTGAGGCAAGAGAACTGCTTGAACCTGGGAGGCAGAGGTTGCAGTGAGCTGTGATCACACTACTGCACTCCAGCCTGGGCAACAGAGCAAGACTCCATCTGGGGAAAAAAAAGTTGTCTCATGAGCATGGCATGGGGGGAACACCTTTGCCATTCCTGAGATAATGCTGTGCAGCTCAAAATTATCAGCATCACCTTCCTCTGAAACATCTGGTTCCAGCTCACACAAGTACTCCAGTCTCACTCTTTAAAGGAAATTATTAATAAACATTTACCTATAAAAAGAAGCTCATAAAGATACTAGTCAATAAGCACATTATGTGTACATTCAGAATTGCCTTAGTAAATAACATTATATTTTTATAATATTTCTTAGTGTGTTGTATTCAAATAACAATGTAACAATTATTGTGAGTATATGGATATTATAAAAGAAAAGAAAAAATTAGTATTATCTAGCCAGGTTGTGATGGAATGCACCTATAGTCCCAGCTACTCAAGAGGCAGAGGCTAAATCAATCAGAAGGATTGACTGAACCAGCCCAGGAGTTAGAAGCCACAGACAATAAACTTTGATTATGCCACTGGACTCCAGCCTGGGCAATAGAGCAGACTGTCAAAAACAAATAAACAAACAAAAAAATCAGCATTATCTCTATCAAAAAAAAATGTTGAAGGATAATACACCTACTTCTCTGAATTTAGACAACATAAAAATGAGGGAGTTGCACTAGGTGGTCTCCTCAGCTCAAAAATCCACTGCACAAAATCTACTTTATGATTTCTGAAGGACTGTTAGCAAGCATTTCAAGAAAACTGTCATTGTCTTATATCTCCAAGTTTTTTTGCATTCTACTCAGCAACTGTAAGTTCACAGTGATGAAAAATGTAAGTGAAACATGTGGAAAGGGAAAAAGAGTAAGGAGGAAAATGAATACATTTCAGGGGCCAAGTATGTGCTAAACTCATGGAAGTGTTTTCCCTACAGATCCTCTGTAGAACATCTCCTGGTCATTCATTTAATTGGCAAGTAAACATTGATTGAACAGTTGTCATATGGACATATTGAACCTATGCTTCACTAGTGAAACATTAAGTTTTTAATTTTCACATATTTAAAAAGTGTTGCCCAAAATTATACCATCTATGTGCATATATCTTTATTTCATCATATTTTTTCTCTTTTTCAATTCAGTTTATTCGTAATTTTGCAAGCTTTTTCCTTTACACATTATGTAATAGATAGTGTAAATATAAGACAAACCTGGGCCTTTCTTTTTCTGCCCACCACTGTATTCTATTAACCACATTTTCTCCTTCATCTGTTACTCCTCACCTCAAAAGGTATATAATACTGAGGAACGTTCATAAGGAAAAAGAGTGCTTTCATGTAGATAAAAAAGAGGTAAGCAAATCTATAGTTTATACTGAAAGGGAATTGCCTAACCTGTTTTATCAACTCTTTTTTAGTAAAATAAAAAAGTAAATTAGTAATATTAATTTAACGATAATAGTAAATTATTGGTAAAGATTCATATATCATACAATTCACCAATTTAAAGTGCACATTTCAGTGGTTTTTAGTATATTCACAGATACATGCAAGCATCAGTATGGTGAATTTTAGATTTCCATCACCTCACAAAGAAACCTTATATCCCTTAATTATGACTCTCTTTCTTCCATCTTACTCATCACTAAGCAACCACTAAACTACCTCTGGCTCTGTAGATTTTTCTATTCTAGACATTTCACGTGTGGAATCCTATTCGATGTGGTCTTTATGACTGGTTACCTTCACTTAGAATACTATTTCTTAAGGTCTGTTCAATTTGTAGTATGTATCAGTATTTCATTCCTTTATTATTCAGCCCAATTGACAATAATATTTCATCATATGGGCATACAATACCAAATTTTGCTTATCTGTTTATCAATAGATGGACTTTTGAGTTGTTTTTACTTTTTGGCTGTTATGAATAATGGTGCTATGAAATGCATGTACAAATTTTTATGTGAATATATGTTTTCATTTTGTGGGATTTATATATAGAGAGAGAATATATATATTGTGTATATAGAGTATATATACTTATATCCTAAATATATGTGTGTATATATTTATATATAAAGTATATGTCTATATATTTTATATAAAGTATATTTATAATTTATATATATAAAGTACATATACTTCATATACTTTTAAGTATAGTTTGACATGGATTAATTTGATGCCTGCTGCTTTGTTCTTTTTCAACCAGAAAAGTCAAAGCAATCCTATACAAAAAGAATAAAGCCAGAGACATCACATTACCCCACTTCAAACCGTACTTCAAAGCTTCAGTAACCAAAACAGCATGGTACTGATACAAAAACAGACATATAAACCAATTGAAAAGAATAGAGAATCCAGAAATGAAGCTACACACCTACAACCATCTTTGACAAAGTGGACAAAAATAAGCAATAGAGAACAGACACTCTATTCAATGAATGCTGCTGGGATCATTGGCTATTGATATGCAAAAGAATAAAATGGGATACTTACCTTTCACCAATCACAAAAATTAATCCCAGATGGATTAAAGGCCTCAAATCATTAAAATTCTCAAAGAAAACCTAGGGATACCCTTCTGGACATCTGCTTTGGCAAATAATTAATGAGTAAGTCATCAAACATAATTGCAACAAAAACAAAAATTGACAAATGGAACCTAATTAAACTAAAGAACTTCTGTACAGCAAAAGAAATTATCAACAGAAAACCTGCAGAATTGGAAAACATATATTTGCAAACTATGCATCTGGCAAAAGTTTAATATCCAGAATGTGTAAGGAACTTAAAGTGAGAGTTGAACTACCATTTGACCCAGTAATCACATTACTGGGTGTATACCCACAGGAAAATAGATTATTCTACCAAAAATACACATACACCTGTATGTTCATCACAGTGCTATTCACCATAGCAAAGACATGGAATCAAAGACATGGAATCAAACAGTGGACTGGATAAAGAAAATGTAAAAATACACCGTGGAATAATATGCAGCCATAAAAGAAGGATGAAGTCATTTCCTTTCCAGCAACATAGCTGCAGCTGGAAGCCATTATCCTAAGCAAACTAATGCAGACACAGGAGACCAAATACTACATGTTTTCACTTCAAGTGGGCACTAAGGATTAGGTACACATGGAAATAAATGTCGGGGCCGGCACATCTGCCGGGGACTCTTGGCCAGCAAGAGAGTCCCTATACCTGGAAGAGAGAGTGCGTGGAAGAGAAGAAAGACAGAAGACAGGGTCTGGAGGACTGAATAGGTGATTCCCAAACAGCAATTTTATTTGTGCATAGGGTTCCAATATATACCTTCAGCCTTCAGTAGCTCAGGTCAACTCACATTGTTAATTCTATACAACGAAGGGGAACAGAAACTTGCAATACTGCAAATCTGGGGGAGGAGATAAGAAACTAGTAACAGAAAAGGTACATAGTGGGGAGCCATAAAAGTGGGCAGGTGATTTTTCTTTATCTATTGTGTAGGGATTTACATTTAGAAAGGTAACATTCTTTAGAGGTCAGGCAGGATCATAGATCTTAAAGGTGTAGGGATTTGCATTTAGAAAGATAACATTCTTTAGAGGTCATATGAATGGTCACAGGGCTTAAGCAGTGTTTGGTAAACAGAGCCATAAAACTAGCCCAGAACAGGAACCAAGGAAAAACACAATGTCTAGTAAGACCACACAGCCATCACTGGGCCATTATGTTAGCGTCAGAGAGTCTGAAGTAACTTCTACAGAATCATCCTTTAGTTTCTGCTTTCCCATAGCTCGACTGCCTCCAGGAGGGGGAAATGTGTCTGGGCTCAAGCTCACATTATGGTGGAGGCATGGTCAGGGTGCCTCTACGCTGGAGCGTTCCCCACATTTCCTTCCTTTTTAGTTTTTAAATGCAGCTCAATGAGCTTGAGCTGAAGCTCCTGGAGGGAGGAGAACACAAGGCAAAAGAGAAATGGTAGAAGGATGATAAGGAGAAGGACACAGCCCCAGATCGCAATGATAGTAATCCAAGAAGATAAGGTGTCAATAATATCACGAGCAATGGTGGCATCTCATGGGAGTTCCTGACAGGAAAAGTCAATAGCATGTATTTGCTGTTGAAGTTTTAAAACATCCAAGGACAAGTTATTATGACTCCAGATACCTTATAAGTGGGCCTTATCTAAAGGCCAGCTCCATTCAGTGTCATTATAAGGAGTATTAGTTACACAAATGTACTTAAAATCAACATGACAGTGTAAAATCATATGAGATTGCATATTATAAACTTTATCCCCCAAAACAGTAACAGTTTGTTCAAGAGCATTAAGTTTAGCTTCCAGTTTTTTATCAATATCCATTTGAGTACCCATAGAAACAGAAATATTTCTAGCTAAATTATTAACATAAGCAGTTTGAACAAAATGCCGTCGCTGCCTCAGTGAATGAGGAGCCAGGTAGAGGCAATGAAACCGTGGGATCAGGGCATTGGCTTTGCCTCTGAACTGGTCCATGCTTGACGAGGTGCTCAGGAACCCAAATAGGAGAGCCAGCAGACCTGGGGAAAACACAAACATGTCCTCGTCCCCATATGAGGACTGGATCTGGTCCATGCCATTGGTTAGATAAAGTATCCTTCCACCACACTTTTCCAACAGCCTTGTCCTGAGGATGCCAAAAGTGATCAGCAGCTGAAAGGCCATTGACATCCAGGATCAGAAAGTTCAGGACATATAAGGCATGACGTAACCAATTGTGAGGTGCTTATGAATAAGATCAAAGGTGCTGCCATGCTTAAGTTTATTTAACAATTTTTTAGAACAGCATGAGAGCGTTCAACAATGCCTTGACCCTGAGGATTAAAGGGAATACCAGTATGGTGAGAAATCTGAAACTTAGAGCAAAAGTTAGCAAAACTTTTACTGGTATAGGCTGGGCCATTGTCACTTTTCAAAATCTTGGGAGGTCCTATAACAGAAAAAACTTGTAGACAATGAGAGACAACATCCTTAACAGCTTCACCTGTATGAGCAGAAGCAACAACAAAATGAGAATAGGTATCAACAGTAACATGTACATATTGCAACTTTCCAAAAGGAGAAAAATGAGTAACATCCATTTGATAAATGTGCCCGGCCTGCAAGCCTCGGGGGTTAATCCCGTGATGTTGAGTAACAGGCAGATAAGGCAGGCAGGCAGAGCATGCCTTAACAATGTGTCGGGCTTGGTCTCTGGTAATCTTAAACTGTAGGCGTAGGCTGCATGTATTTTGATGATGCAGCACATGGGAAGCCTCAGCCTGTTGCACAGGAGTCAATACAGGAAAAACCTGTTGTGTAAGTTGATCTGCAAAAGAATTTCCTTCAGTTAAAGGTCCAGGCAGAGTGGAATGAGCTCTGATATGG